>JAFISE010000012.1:257315-321409 GCA_022560025.1 Stagonosporopsis chrysanthemi | reverse complement strand
GGGGGGTGGGGGGGGGGGGGGGGGGGGGCGGCGGGCGGGGGGGGGGGGGGGGGGGCGGGGGGGGGGGGGGGGGGGGGGGGGGGGGGGGGGGGGGGGGGGGGGGGGGGGAAAGACGTTCAATGCATTCCTACCTACGGACCTACTCCTTAACATATACCATAACGCACTTCGGTGTCCAGCTAGCGGCCTACGCATCAAGCACCTCCCACTCTGCCCCTGCATCTGCATCTGCATCCTCACTCCACACTTTCTCCCAGTCCTCGTCGTCGCTGAGATCAACGCTCGTCCATTTGATCTCCACCTCTTTCTTGGAGACCAGCACCTTGACCGCCTCGCGGATGCGGGCCACGGACTCGCGTTTCGCTTTCGCGGCCTGGCGGACATTAGCAGGGGAAGATGTACCCCAGAGGTGATGAGGTCGTTTCGTTCGACTTACGCTTTGCTCCTTGTTCTTCGACGGCGAGGGTTCATGGTAAGGGGAAGGAGGGTAGGAGGAAGCGGTGGATCCGGGGTGTAGGGTGGGAACAGCGGCGTTGTGCGCACTGGAGCCGATCTGCGCTGTACTCGTGTGTCTCGGGCTGTTGCGACTGGCGTCGTCGCCCCGCGAGGTCTCCGTGCTGTCCACCGCAGGAGCTCCAACGGCGTGTTTTGTCTGCGCAGGCGCCTTCGGCGACAGTCCCGTCTCGGGCTTTGCAACACGACCATCTTCCTCCCTCTTCCTCCGTAAATACGCTTCGTGAAGCTGCGTGCATTGATCAAACAGCTTCTTCTCCCTCTCCGCGACCCTCGCGAGCCATTCCTCGTGTCTGCGCTTCTCGTCTTGTGCACTCTCACGGCGCTCCACGAAGTCGACGAAGCGGTTCGGTGCCGTGCAAAACCTCTGTGCGACGGTACTCTGACCGTTCTCGTCCGTCTTGGCGGTGGTGGTTGAGTCTCTCTCCGAAGAAAACGAAGGGGGGAAGGAGAAGTACTCTGACTTCTCGGGTGTTTTTGTTTCACCGCCGCTGCCGCTGCCGCTGCTGCTGCTGCTGCAAGTGTCGTAGAGATAGTGCGTCGTGCACCATCGTTTGCTCTTCAAGCCATACTGGTCTTGAAACGCAGTTTCTAGCCTGGTGATGGTTTCGTCTACATCAGCGTTCGCATCTGCTCTTTCCTTCCCATGGCGGAGCGAGTCTTGTTTCCCGGGGACATACACAGGTTTTGGCGCAACAGCAGCACAAGGCGTCAAAGAAGGGCGCTTGAGCGCAGCTCTCGCACCCTCTGCCCAACTGTATTCGCGCTGGGATTTGAAGAGATCAGCGGTCGTCATGCATGGTTCGGCGGGCCTTGAATCCTCAAAGCTGTTGGGGCGAGTGGGTGCTATCGCCTCGGCTGAAATAGAAGATCCATAGCCGTAACCGGGAAAAGGAGTGGGCGTGTAACGTTGATTGTGTTCCAGGCTAGAGTCTTGGGCAGAAATCGGGGCGTCCGTTCTTCTATACGATAAACAGACGCTCCCATTTGGGCTTGATGGGTTGGCATACATCGAACTCATGCTCAAAGGTGATTCCGAATGGCGGTTCGATATCTCGTTTCGTCTGCTCCTCCGTGCAAATGGATCTGTTATCCAAGGCCCCTTGTGTTGATCATGGTCAGCGTAAGGGTGGGCAGTATCATCAGAGCGAAGCTTGTCCCAAGTTTTCTTATCCCAGAAGGGAGGGGGTTTCTCGTTGGACATGGTGGTGCGAATCTGAAGGATGTGAACAAAGCGCCTCTTGTGCAGAAATGGGGGAATCAGAGAATTAACTTTGCTCCCTATGCAAATCTGTCCAAGAATGGAAGACCTTGTGCATGCGTAATGGATGTTATTTTGGTAACTCCAGGGTCCGACTTCAGGGTGAAGAACCACTCCCCAGGGCACCAAATGGCGGTACAGGAGGGTCTACCCCTCAACCACCCGCACTTTCGTTATCGTCAATACAGCTATTGACAATCAGTTGAGGTATTGATCAGATCACATGGCCAAAGAGAGGGCTTCTCATCAAAAATCTTCAAATTGAATGCCGCTTTCCATGGGAAAGTCTATGCAACGATAACAAACGCCATGCCATCATAAGCAACCATATCGTGGGTTGATGCTGTGGTGTGTTGTGCCAGAACGCCGGAAATGAGACAACAAACACAAGCTTTAGAAGGAAAAGCATTACGCTCTACGTCAACAGTAACATCATATCTACAGGCAAGGCTTTTCCTAGCCATGCTCAATGGCTCGGTCCTGCTCGTGGTGTCGGCCGGGGAGAAGGGTTGTAGGTCCAAGCACCCTCGCGCACCAGCCTCTCTCTTGCCTCTCTTTCTTTCCTCTTCTCCTCATCTGTGACCTGATCGTGGACCCAGTAGGCACTTGATGTTCGCTCACGGAACCTCTTGTGCCTTTCCTTGTTTGGGAACACTTGCTCCATGTTCAGTGGGGCGATAGGACCAAAGATTGCCTCAGGATCCATAAGTTGCTGCGTAGACAACATCTCTCGCAGATTGGGTGTGTTGACCCAGGAAGGCTGCTCAAACTCATTGTCCGAGTCTTCGTCTTCGCTATCGGTCATGATCTCCGGGAGCTTAATATCGTCGCCGTTGGGATACTGCATTGATGGTTGAATGGGTTTCGAGTGCGATGCCTTTGCAGAATCAAGACCAGGAATTTTGCCCTTGGCATACTGTGATGGGTGACCGGGAGTGATTGGGTTTTGCTTCAACTGAGACGGTCGCTTGGGTGGGCGTTGAATCGTTTCAGTCTCGTTGTCGATGCCCCTCTTCGGGGGCTTGGCCGTGTTGACCGGAGGCACCCGGATCGAGTTCGCATCCTGGACAGTCCTTAGAGCCGTAGGAGCTCGAGCAGTTGGGAGATCTGCGCGCGATTGCAGCGCTTGAGGCTTCGGCTTTTCGAAGCTTGGAGTAGGTTGTGGTTGCGGCCGCGATGCTTTAGATGCAGGGGGGGCTTTCAGCGTGTTTGGCGCCGACTTTGATGACAGTGCAACCTTATTAGCCATCGCTGTCCCAGGCCTCGAAAGTGTAGCTGCAGTAGGTTTCGTCGACGTGGACTTGCCAACAGTTGACGAGCCTGTCGGTTTTGCGGTGACAGGGGCTGGTCGAGCAGCTGGTGGCGGGGCTCGCGTGTATTGATTCTTGATGAAGATCTTTTGCGGCTCCTGCGGTTTGGGGAGCGTTTCCTTGCTATTCGGCTTGACGAGCTTCTTAGGCGGTCGAACCTTTGTTGTTGGCAAGGTAGGAAGCAAGCTCTTTGGTGGAGGAGGTGGCGGCATCTCGTCAGCAGAGTCGGTGCTCTGATCCTTTGGACCCGAGTTCAATCGCACAGGCTCAGGTCGGGGCGCAGGCTTAGATGCTGCGTTGATCGACGAGGCCGGCTTAACGCTGGGCTGAGATGACACCTGCAAGGCCGTCTTTCCGATCGTCGCCGACGCTGTCTTCTTGTGGTACGCCGCAGCCTTCAACTGCTCCTTTTCACGCATCTCCCTAAGCTTGTCTTCACTCTTCTGCTTCTGCAGCATTTCTTTCTCGCGCGCCTCTCGCTCTTTGGTCTTTTCACGTTCAGTTGAGCTACGGGTTTTGCGTTCCTTGACTGGGCTTCCTGACGCCTCAGCTGACTTGTCTGTCTTCGTGGACTTCGCAGATTTCGTGGACTTGGTAGACTTGACAGAATCTTTCGATGCTGAGCGCATGTGTGAGAAGATGGAAAGGGGTCGTTCTGCTCGCTTCGGGCTGCTTGGGAGATCGTCCGACGACATGACAGCTTGCAACTCTGGTCGTTTAGGGCTGGAAGACAGAGCATCAAGCTTGGCTTGCGCACTGGTACTAGTAGAACCGATGAGCTTGTCCTTCGCCGCGCGAAGAGCTGAGTAGAATTTAGCCTTTGACGCACTGAGAGGGGCATCCATATATTTCTTACCAGCTGGGGAACCAACCGGGGTGGTTGAATCCGCAGCTGCCGAGAGATCAGGGGTGGATGCCGACACCAACTTGATAGGTGATGGCCTCAGTTTGTGCGGTGATGAATGGACTGCTAAAGTATAACTCTTGTTGATCGGAGGCCTGACAGGGTTGGTTGCGGGAGCAGTTGTCTTGGTAGGCGCCGCAATCCATGAATCATCATCGTCCTCTTCCTCTGCTTCTTCGTGATCGGGTTCTGTCGGAAGACTGGGGTATGTTGGCTGTGACTGCGAGGTCTGCGCGGGAGGGACTTGCTCCCTTGGCTGTGAGACTGCAGCTGGGTAGACTGAAGGCCGAGAGGACTGCGATAGTATATTTTGACTGATTCGTTTCGGTGGTGCGTGCTGTTCGAGCATCTGGAAACGCTCGAACAGACGTTGCGTTGAAGTCTTGTTGTGCGTCTTGGTTGTTTCTGATTCCTCGCGCTGCAAGACAGGTCGCTCCTCATCGATCTCCATGTTGCCATCATGCTGCGATTCCAAGGACTGCAGAATCTGGGATGCTCCAAGACTCTTACCTCCAGTATGCCTGATCTGACTCGTTCGTCCCATGCTTTTCTTGGGAAGAATTGGCTCTCGCGCAGGCAGGCAAGCGAAAGTGAGACTGCTCTTCCTAACTAGCGGCTTCACAGGACTCGAGTGCTCCGATGGCGTAGGCTCCTCGTCAACCTCCATTTCGTCATCAACGTCGTGGTGGACCATGGTGTCATCCTGTGCGGCATGCTCGAAGGAGACTGGGAGAGGACCGGCTGGCGTCTGGGAATGTTCGATCTCTATAGGATGAAGAAGCGTTTTGGGCTCAGGAGCGTGCGCTGGAGCATTGGCGGTATCGAGGGCTTCGTGTGTCTCAGCGCCAATGCTGTAGGAGTCGGAAACGACGCGAGGAGGCTTCGGAAATTGCGAGAAATCTTGAATGTCATCCCCGTCTTCTTCGTCATCGTCTTCGTCTTCATCTGCAGCACCTATATCGTGATGCACTACGGTGCCACGGCTTTCTGTTCGCAGATCTTCTTCGAAGTCTTCGTCAAGAAGCGCGTCGTTCAGCTCTGCTTGTTGGCGCAGGCTTTCAGTCGATGCGGCCTTGCTCCCAAATGCGTCCATTGCCGATACAAACGAATCTTCTGGCGCGTCCTTTCCCTCAAAATCATCAGCCTCCAGATCGTGCATTGAATGCCCGAAGGACTGTGTGGCCTGTGTCGTTTGTGTGCGTGGCGGGGAGAAGATCTCATCAGCCTGTGAGCTGAAGGCTGTGTCTTGTGTATCAAAAGATGCCCATTGCGCAGGAGCAGGCTGAGGCGGTGAGCGCTCGTCAGAGTACTCATGGTCGAAGCTGTCAACGGGGTGCTCTCGGCCATCGCTAGGTGCTTTCGAGAACAGCTGGCGCGCAACGGGAGTTGGTGGCTTGGGTGACTGGACAGGTGCTTCGTTCTCGTTATCCTCAGCGATGTGGAACTTCGATTTGGCTGTGCTTCTCTGGGCGATCTCCCGTAAGCTCTGCTCGGCCGGCGTTGTGCGCTGCTGGAGGTCTTCTGCGAAGAGATTTGCGAGAGGCTGCTTGATGTTAATGAAATGTGTTAGACTTAAGCTCGTGCGCGTACCTGTCGAGGCTCTGCGACCGTCCTCTTGCGAGTTGTGTGAGGCGTCTTCCCGCGCAATTTCCCTGGTGTCTTGAACACGTCCAAGTTGTGTCTATCCTAAAGTCAACGATGGTCGTGCTCGATGGTTTCATGCGTGACGTACTGCCCATCCTCGGCGAAGATATCCGTCATGTGCTCGTTGAGCCATTCCAGCTCGTTGCGCACAGAGAAGCCAAAATCTTCCAGTTCTTGTGAAACGAGATCGTTCGACTGATGTCGTTCCTCAAGAATCCATTGCGCCGATCCAATGGCGGGCACTTTGCTACGAGCGGTCGTCATTTCGAGCCTACGAGCTGCGTGTACTGCGGCAACGACAGGAGGTTGAAAGGGGGACACACGCGTCGCGAAGGGCCCAGAGATGACAAGAGGAACAGCAGCGGGCGTGTGCTAGCTACTCATGTCGATCCGGTGCTGTAATAGTGAAGAATAGCGGTGCCAGGAGCAATGCGCGCGTCGGCCGGGGATCGTAGTAGTGCGGGAGTGATGGTTTGTTGTTTACGTCCCAATCGTCCAAACAGTGGCTCGAGCGGCGCCAAGCCACATCAGCCACAACAGCCACAGCATGAACCGTCCGCCTCGACCCGAACGCTTCCTCTTATCGTGAAAGATCGTGCTGAGCTTGCACGTACATACATGGTCGAATATATACACTCTACAACGTGACAAATGCAATGCATGTGGTGTTGCAGCGAGCGATAGTTGACAAAGATGCAAGCGGACACCAAGTCATAGAGAGCTGATCGTCAGTCCTCGAAGTATTTCGTGAATTCGTGCTATTCATGATATTATAGTGTTCGCTGAAATCGCAGAACGTCATGCCCCCATCCCGTGTTTCCAGGTACTCCAACCCAACTGTCTGCATATGCGTCTTGCGCGATGCAAAATTATGTCCGTCAGCAATATAATACATATACAAGGCATGTAGCACGGCCAGCTCTTCTTGTGTGCAAAGCACACTCCGCCTCGATTCCTCCGATGCTAAACACGGTCGCAATCTGTGCGTGTGTTCCATGAGGAGTCCGAGTAGACATTGCAGGTGTTGGCCTCCTAAACCTGACTCATGGAAGGACCACCGCGGCGAATCCCACCGCGAACGGCACCGCCCTTGCCAGCCATCGCAGAGAAGATGAGAGTACCGACGAATGCAGCCCAGCCGAACCACAGGAAGGCGGTTGCGGTCTGAGCCTGGCGGCAGTTCTGCTCAAGAGCAGGCGAGCTGTTCGTAACACCGTTGCTGATGGTGTAACTCTGCAAATGTGTTAGATATGTTGTACTTTGATGCAGAGAGACTACGAACCCTGTTCGAGCAGCTGTGAGCGCCGAGGTAGGCCGGTAGCGCAACGGCGGCGCAGAAGCCGAAAAGAACACTCAACCCATCCAATACCATGTCAACGATAGGAATAGCGAACTTGTCGATGAACATGGTAGGGAGGAAGTACAGCAGTGTGAAAAGCCACCAAACACCCACGAACAGTGTGTAGTTAATGATCGAGTGAGTGCCGTTGGTGGCGCGTGCAATGTTATTGCCGGCCATCGCAGTGACGATAACAGCGCACAAGAGCTATAAGGAGGAGGTTAACAGGGTGTGATTCTCATGACTTGACAGTGTGCGTACCTGGAAGGCGCGCAGGCCCATGCCCAAGACTCGCGACACCATTTTGAAGTATGTTATGTCGTTGGGAATATGAGGCTGTGTTGTGCAGTGACCAAAGGTGCGCTCGTCGTTAGGGTGAGTGCGGATAATGGGGCTCTGTGTAAATGCGAGAGGCTGGTGTGAGGTGATCGACTGGGGCAGCTGCTCTGCACATATAAACACTAGCGGGTGTTGCGGCTTCCTTCGTCATCGAGCGAACGACTGGCTGATCTACGTCACAACACCGATTCGCCCGGGGTTACAGGGCGCTTGTGGCGATCATCAAGCGCCGCGACCAGCACATGAATTCCAATGATCTGCACAGAGCATGCAGTGGCTGCCGTGCTGGAGTTTCAGAAGCAATTCCTTATTCTTAAGCCTCACAATCGTCAAAAATAGGTGGCTGGTGACTCTATATCAAACGCGTTGCTGTGTTCGATACCCAGCGACTGATGATGCAAGCCTATGCAGGGATCGGCGCATCAGTAGCCCTGCGGCCGCCTGAGACCAAGACCTTTGTCCTCATCAAAACACCAGCTATTTTTCCTCCGCTCGGGCTACTGCAAGCGCCTACGTCAGATGCGCTGTCTTACCATTGTATGACAGCTTTGGGTATTCCAGAACGTCAGGCGACGCAGACTAGATTCTAGCTTGCGGGAGTCAACACCAAAGTGCTAGAGTCATTGAAACGGTTGCTTCCGGATCGTCATTGCAGTGGCCGCGGATAGATGGCCGCGGATAGATGGCCGCGGAGAAGATGTAGGAAGGGGCACGGTTCTGCTTGAGGCTGTAGAGTCGTGCACCCATGACGATTCTGTTCGTGAACAGCACCAGGGTCTACTAGCTTCAAGCGTCATGTCGTGGCGTTCTCTCGCGCGGTGAGCTTCTCATACGTCTGCCTACTTCACTTTGCATGTGCGACAGATATGTGAAAAGCTTGTTGTGATTGCTCTAAGTAATGTCCAGCCCGTATCTGTATTGCGAAGACAAGAGTCTCAGTCTAAGCGACTTTTGAAGGCTGGCGCGAGCGATCCATCTTTGTCAAGACAAGAGGATTGCGTCGCAGGTTACTCTCCGACATTGTGTAGCTGCAGAGCAGCACACTGACACACTCTCATACCAATGCGGAGGCTTTGAGAGTGAATCTGGCAGTCGTACGTGAAGTGTTGTAGGCTTTCCGCCAACCTTAAGTGAGCCGCGTGTCCACTGTATGGTCAAGGTTAATGACAGGACATTGGAGAACTCCTTGTTTCTCTGACAGTGTTGTCACTGATTGAAATGTGCTGTCTACTGGCCGTTTTGTGGTGTGTCCGGAGCGCTACGATTGGCAGTTATTGTATGCTGCGCACCATTGCGCGTGTGTCAACAGTGGTAGCGTAAGAAGGCAGCGAGGCTTACGAATTACTACAATCATGTGTATACTGTTAGGCGACACGAATGTACTCGGGACACGTGTTCGCAGTTCTGTACGCGCGCTGAGTGAATACGGCACAGTACAACAGGAACCATAGAGCCATCGCTTGATGTCCTCAGCCCTGGGGTGTTGTGAAAAGGGTATGTCACAAGAACATCGGACAACGCGAAGGAGCAAATTTGCCGAAACCATAGTGGTGCTGCTCGTGGTGTCGCGAGAAATCGGTGCGTCGCGTACACGGGGCATGTCGACAGTAGAGTGAACGTAGGGCTGCAGAGAGGCACTAGGGAGGCGTCCGAAGGTGACAGCCTGCAGAAAGCGTGGGTGTAGTGGAGAGTGGGCGGGTGCTACAAGTGGAGTAGTGAGCGCTCAATGTGAAAATCGCGACTGCCTGTCGTTGTGAAGCGAGTCGATCCTGGCATGGGCAGTGCGAGCCCCCTCGCAGACCAGCAACAAGGGGTAGTGAGACATCTGTCTTACACGGAGCGGGGCCATCAGTCGGCAGCCGGTTGTTTGAAGTTTGTGAAGTCGAGGCACTGTCTCGAGCTCTAGGAAAGCTGTGATCTGCGCAGCGGCGTGCAGACCGCAAGAATCCGGGATGAGGAGGCTTCGCTCCCTTAGTCTCATGTAATGCTTGATCTTCGTGTATGTTCCGTGGGTTGGTCGTTCTTGCGTGCTGCCGATGGTACCAAAGTGTTGTTGCTCGAGCTCGCATTCTGGGCCTACACCTCCCCCCGGTTTCTCCGTGCGTCCTAGTCACAACAACATCGAAGCACCATCAACCCCTGTCACGAGGCACTGGCCGTCGTACGGCGAGCCGACTGGTGTTTAGATGTCTTCGATAGACCGCTGTCTGGACCAGATACCCGCCACCGACAACCCAACACCCTTCGTGCGCAACTCCAACTCCCAGCTCATAATGACTCTTTGGACTGTATGCCCTCGAGACTCATAGCTATCAACCGGCACTGATCGATACCGGAAAGAAGGACGCTTCCTTTTCTCGAGCGAGCTCTCGGCAGTGGATTCGGCGCCGCCAGCTAGACCAGTGAAGCTCTTCAGGCTCGAAACTTGACAACGACCCCAACGTGCCGCCTTTCGATCGAAGCGCTCGAACACGAAGAATGAGAAGGCGTTCCTGGGCATTGGGTGACGACTACATGCTGTTTGCCAATAATGTCGAGCATTAGCCATCAAAAACCGGTCCTGAACAACAACGAGAGGGCAGCAACGATACGTGCGGACTCCTGCAGTTCGACTGTCACGGCACCACCACTATCGCCGTTAATACAGGATGCGGTCCGAAGCGCATCAATATATCATGCGATGCCTCTTTGCAACATGGGCTCCAATCGGAGGAAGATCAATGGCCTTGGCAACTCGAGGGATAGTATAAACAGACTATGCGCATGCGAGGGGCTGCTGAGTACACACCTATCGGCCTACATGTCAGAGATACCCTCGCACCCACATGCCGCCATCCCTTCTCTTCAGCATAGATCGGAACAACTACGAGCGAGGCAGATTGGATGTAGGGTCCGCTCGTCGGCCAACACGGGCCATGTCGACACATTAGCTAGGCGTCAGCCACCCGAGCGGGCAGATAGCTCACTGGAGCTGCCCAAAAAGCTTGGGTGTGGATATTGAACTCGACGCGTCTCTGGAAATGCGGGGTTGACGACATTCCAATCAACAAACGATTCGCTGTTTCGATTGGTAAAAGCAAAGAGGGGACTCTGTCCAGTGAATATTGAACGTGCACATGCTGTGCTTGTGTGCTCCACGCCAATGGGAGGGCAATTCGTGATACTCAGATGATCGCAGAAGGTGAGCAGCTTGTAAATCACCTTCAAGAGCCGTGATGTGTATCAACGCCTGGTGGTAGCTTCAGGAACCGGTCCTATATCCGTCTGGTCACACAAAGGAACACCGACGAATGAGACAGCTGCATCAAAGCTTGTCACAAGTTACCTGAACCTGTTTTTGCGTAGCGATGCGAACGACGAGCGGCATCGAACAGCATCGGGGGCTAAGGTCCCTGGTGTCTGTACTAGGTCGAGCGCATGGCGCGTGACATTGTTCCTTCCGTTCCAGAATTGGTGGGCTTCCTGTTTGGAACTCCACTGTTACCGCATAGGTTGTGCGGGGGTCGTGAACGATGGCGCTTGAAGCGAAGGAGAACGGCGTGCAGCGATGGAAAGCCTTCGAAGAGGACGAATGTTATCCACTGGAGCCATCAGGGCTTAGATGAGACGAGAGGGGTCGCGCAAAAGCTCCCCATACATGCGACAAAGCTCACCCTCCTCGTGCCGACCGACAGGACGGAATTGATGAACTTTTGATGGAGGGAGAGAGGGACGAGGTCTTGAGGGGTGCTGCGGGACGTGTGACAAGGGACCGATGATTCGATGGCAGCTCCCTGTCCCGCGGCTTCGCTACCCCCCAACAGCGCTGCAATTTGCAGGTGTTCGCCTGAAAGACACAGGGCTAACCTCAGTCGGTCTGGCCGTCTCCGCATTTCGTTGCGCATCTACCACCCAGAGCCCCTGATCCTTGGACCAGCCGTGTGAGCTTGCAGAAGCCTCAAAGGCGTTGAACGTCTGCGTGTTTCTGACTTCTGCCCGCTTCTTTGTAACAGGTGTCTTAACCCAAAGACATCTTCTCATCGACCTGGACCCCTCTTCTCGTCTGTCCCGAAATCGCCACACGCTGATCGCATCACGACCGCTGTCGACCTGTCTCCTGATCTGCCAAAGCTCAGGTAACTTCAGGGTGTCTGCCGCAGCTCCGATCTCAACCGTTTCGAACCAGTGCCAAGAAGGGACCTCCTGTCGCCAGTCTGGCCACTGTGCACATCGAACCTCGCGGTTTATATCATCTTCCTATTTCGCGCGAGGCACAGGGCGATGATGTGCCCGCTCTAGTGGTCGCGTGTTCTTCCTTCAACCACTGGTCCGCGACAGACTGGGCAGCCTTGGGTTAGAACGTGGCGCTTCCCCACATTCTTCAGCTGCGAAGCTTCCTCGCCGATCACAGGCTTGTATAATCATATGCAGCGGTTGATGCCATAGAGCTTCGTTCCATCTTCCAAGGTTCTCCGCAAAGAAAAGTAGGGATAGATTGGGCAAGGGTTTGGCGCTCGTTCGTGTACGTTTTTGAGGTATGTCGTCGTCGCCCGGAGTCTGGCACCTTGCCACACCGCATCGACCGTAGCTTATGGAACTCAGGTACCTTTCAGACCGGTCTGGTTACTTAGAGGTTAGCTGCCTTCGTGGTATAGATTGTCTGGTAAGTTACACGCCTGTTTGTTCCAGCTGTCCGCTCATGTCATGGTACGGCGAGTGAATACAGCCTCACCTTGCAGCCTCGTGCTGTATATGCTATCGTAGTTTCCGAACCGATTACTGACGTACGCGCAGAATATACTTCCGCGCCGTTTGATAGACCGTGTGTTAAATCGATACCCCGCCGTTGCGTAATTCTGGTAGACGCTTCTTCTCTATTGTCTAGGTAAGCAAACTCACTCTCATGCGCATTTGAAGACCCCCATACTCTTTGTCCCCTGCGGCTACGGCCCTCCTCTCCAGGCCCTTTGCAGTGTGCAAGGCGGTTGTTTCAGTGGAGAAAGGGTGTGTAGAGACTGCTGCGCGCGAGCCTTCGCTGTGCCCGAATCTGTATCGTCGGGCATTAAGTCGCTCGGTGTCCAGCAGGATCAGAGATACAGGGTCTTTCAGACTCCAAGTCGTAGGTTCATCGCCTGCTGTATGCCTGGGTATGGTCTTGCGAGGGCCGGGGTTGATCTGAGAATCGCGAGACGATAGGGTCGAATGTGAGAGCAACCTTGGCCGATCACGCGAAAGAGGAGGAACGAACACACGGCTCTACGCAGCGCCGGATCATTTTGACATGAGGCCCATTATCTATATTTCTTTCCGGTCGTCACATAATTTCGCGTGTACTTTGCTAAGACGTTTTTGAACGATAGTAATAACCCCTTCCCTTCCGCCGCATACCGCTCCTGCCTCCGAATCAGCAACGACGCATACGAAAGCGCGCCAGTGCCAGCGTCGTTCTCCAGGACCGAAGGTCAGCGCAGGTCTCCCCTGCCTCACTCTCCTCACCCTCCGTACCCTCACAACATTTCTCCTCTCCTTCGACTCGCATCCCACTGGGCAGGCTGTTAGCCAGTACGCCATCACCGCCGCTTCAGGCATCCGTAAGTGTTGAATTCAGCTCCTGGATCTTTCTCATCACATTGCAACGCACACTTCTATCCCCTAAATGCAAGCAGCAGGATGTCCTTTTACGCACGGCTGCTCAGCCAACAAAGCATCTGCCGGCAGGCAACCGATCTTCGTAGAAGCTCGTTTTCTATATCCTTATTCCCTGCCTTCCTCAGTCTCACTCACGTATCTGTCATCCAACGTACTGACGACTTGCTCCTGTAGCTACTTTAGAATTCATCACTTCCAGGTTTATCTCTGTAGATTCTTCCCCGCTACATCCGCAAAAGGGTGCACCGGCCAAGATAGAACTACACTTTTCCATCCGTAAAGCAAGGTTAGTTCGACCTTTCTGCAGCTTCAGGGTGGCTATGGTCAATACTGACACGACGAAGCCTCGAGGAACGATCGACATGGCCTCCTCCACCTACAAGGGCAACCTCTCAGTTGGAGGCTCTGCGCTTGACAAGTCCAAATTGCAGCTGCGTAGGCCGACTCCAGACAGCGACGCTCTGGCGTCGAGCGATGATGACCGTGAGCACGTGCCTCCTGTTGTCCGCCCCACCGGAGGTTACCCAGGTGGGCGTCGGCCCTCATCGGGTTGGCTACAAGACATACAGCCAAACCGCAAGTTCTCGTTACCCTCTGTCTCGTTTGCCGGCTCGCAACCCACTACTCCGTCACTCGAGTTGCCAAGTCAATCTCGCCCAGGTACCTCTGCGTTTCCCTGGAACACGTCCAGCTTCAGCAGCAGCCAAGCCAACAGTCGCCTCAAGGAAGTCGTACCTTCGCCCACTTCTGCTCATTTTCCCAGCGAGAAACCTTTGCCGTCGCCAGCTGCACCTGAGAGTGAAGAGGGCATTGGCTTTCTGCTCAGTCAGCAAAACCCCATTCGCAAGGCTGTGCGCTCACAGTCTTACAGCATTGGACAAGGTGATCTCGAGAACAGCCCTGTTGGGCAGTTTTCGGCGCGTGTGCGCTCAACAGCAGGCGTGCGTCACCGTCCCTCTAAGCCTAGTCTGCTCGGTGATTCTGGTGTTGGTTTGTCACAACTTCGCGAAGACGACATTGACGAAGTCGATTCACAACACAGCTCCGAACACGGCGTACGCCTTCCACAAGGCTATTGGGAACGCGAGCAAAAGCAAGCTCTTCTCAAACAGGCAGCCGTGGAGAGCGCACGTGCCCGTAACCGTGCAACGTCGACAAGCTCTCCAGTTCACCAGCACCCGCCGCCACCGCAGCGTCGCAAGACTACCGCCGGCCTTCGAGGCATGTCCTTTGGCAACACGACAGACTACGCGATCGAAGAGCACGAAGACAACGACGTTGTCAGTCACGCCTTGCCTCCGTCTTCGCTAACTCGGCGCTTCAGCGAGCACGTTTCCATACTCAGCCGGGAGCCTGAACAAGAGATCATGGACAGCCCTAAAAAGCAGCAGTGGGCTACTGGCAACATACACAATCTTGGTATGGACGCTATGGGCCGTAGGCACTCCTTTGCTCATTACGGAGGCTTCCACCAGAGCATGCCTCTCTCGACCACTTTGAGCAACACCCAGGAAGAAGACGAGAGCCTTATGTCTCCTCGTCAGGCATCTCACTCGCCTGAAGATCAGGACCAATTTGATGCCGCCGCATACTTTGCAGGCTACGGCCCCGCATCTCGTGCGATCAATGCTTCTGCAATCTCTGCCGCTCACCCGGACCCCGTCGTTCCCAACACGACCATGAACACGATCAATCCGTACGCCGTACCACCTGTGTTGGGCCGTCCTGGACGACGTTTGTTTGTGGTGACCTTCAAGTGTTCGCGAGCCGACATCTACTACCTCTACGACAACACCGGCCTGGAGATCCGACGAGGTGATCTGGTCATGGTCGAGGGTGACCGCGGGTGCGATCTCGGACAGGTGGCACACGCGGACGTAAGCTTCGAGGATGCTAAGAAGTTGAAGGCTGAGGCGAATGAAGAGCACTTTCGCTGGCTTGTCATGTTCTCTCAGTACTCGCTTGCAGGAACCCAGAATGACTCTGGCATGCTCGGTGCTCTTGCTCGCGCAAATGGCCTCTCCAACAATCCGAACCAACCTCAGCTGAGCGGTATGATTGGTAATCAAGATCAGGATGCTAAGCCCAAGATGATCAAACGTCTTGCTCAGCAGCACGAAATCTTTGCTTTGCGCGACAAGGAGGGCTCGGAGGCGAAAGCGAAGCGCCTTGGAGCTCAGAAGGCTGCTGACCACAAGTTGCCCATGGAAGTTCTGGACGCTGAATATCAGGCGTAAGTGACACCACCTATGTTCGTCCGATGCAACTAACATTTGTAGTGATTACCACAAGTTGACCTACTTCTACTACGCTGAGTCCTACGTCAACTTCAATGACCTTGTTACGGACCTGTTCAAGCAGTACAAGGTCCGCATCTGGATGTCAGCTGTCAACCCAGCATCGGTCGTAAATCCAGCCGGTCTAATGCAGATCCCACCGCCCTCCGCTATAGGTCCTGGTGCGATCATGACCCCAGGCAACGCCAACTCTCCCTTGCCTGTTGGACCTGGCTTCGGCAACAACAATCATCGTTCGAACGAGCACTATGGTAAGCTACGCCATGATCCCACGCGAGCATTGATAACTAATCTCTCAGGCCGCAAACGCAACAACGCACCTCAGACCAACTACGACGATGGCCACTACGCTTTCTCTCATCAGCTCCCAGCCTATGCTCCCCAAGCTGCCTACGGTATGCCTCCTTGGGCACAAGGACAGCAGTATTCACAGCAGCTGTATGGTGGTTATAACGCTTTTGCTGGCGGCTATCCAAATGTGACTGCCAGCGGTAGTCCCATGAACTACGGTGCATACTATCCACCCGGAAGTAATTATGGCGCTCAGACTGCCTACAACCGCGGCTATCCAGGTGCTAGCTCTTATACACCTACCGGCGGTTCCACTTATAGCCAGCAAGCCACTCCTGGTGCGAGCAACGCCAAGATTGGTGGTGGCTCCTCAGCCCAGCAGAGCGCAGCTCACAACAACAGTGAGTCTACTGTCTTCACAAGCATGCAGAACATGTCACTTGCCAGCAAGTAGACCTGAGTCCGCCTCTATGGCCTTAGGACCACCGACTTTCCCTTCCAGCCAGTCGTTCGCGAATCCGGCAATGCGGTTCTTTTATTAGATCACGACCCCACGGCCTCCACGAGCGCATGAGTCTACGCGAATTCTAGATTGCTCAAAATGCACGATTTACTATTTCCTTGCGGTTTATTCGATGGTACTCGGCAGCAGGCGGTGACAGTTATATTTGGGAGCCATAATGGCACGAGATTGCAACACTCTCGAAAGGACCGTACTGATGGACACTATATGGCTGCACATCACACTTATTTCGCTTCAATTTCCTCGGGATCTCCTTCCATTCATTTTCCCGGACGACAAATGCATTTTTATCCCTTATGGATGGGTAATCATGAGGTTTGGCAGGTGGTTCGGTACTCATTTATACTTTATCAAGGATATTAGTTTAGTTAAAATGACAAGAAAGGCTGTTCTTGCATCAACAATGTTAGCAATGCTGGTGAATGTTTCTCGCCCGGTGTCTTTTTACTGGTGCACAAGATTGAGTTCAGTTTGCACCTTCCTATTTCTCAAACGACAAGCTAAGACTGTTCCAAGGGTCCTCGATCAGCACATCACGCCCCACAACATCCACCGCATAACCGCCAGACGTCAGAACCTACACTATTGCAATTGCACGTTAAGGATGGCACGTCGGAGCGGCACTTCAGCACCGCAGCCTACACGCAGCCAGAGCGATGTCTCCGAAGTCGAAGTCGATGATAGCCAGTACGATTGGTATATGCCCATTACTGAGATATCTTACTGATCAGCTGCATAAGACGAGTGGCCGCGCTGAGTTCAATTCTGCAGACGCCCAAGACGAACCAAAAAGACCTGCAGAGTTTCGACGCAAAAGTGGCAGGCGATCAACAAGAGCTGGAGGGTTTGCTCGCACAGCGCACGCGCGAGGCGTAAGTCCTCAATTTATGACACCACCTCACCCAGTACATACAAACTAAGCCGTGTAGCGAAGAAGCAATGATGCGCCGTCGCAACGAGCTCACGAGAGCTGTTCTCGCCGCCCTCCAAACTCCGAATCGCCTCATTGAAGGCACACCGCCTACCCTTGACGACACTAAGATCGCTCGCAATGCTGTATTTGGGTCTGTCGCTCACGTCCTCACCGCATCAGATCACCTAGTCGGTGAGTACGACAGGCTAGATAAGATGATTGCAGCTATGCGAGACACAGAGCCTGAAGGCATCGCTGAGACATGGGCCGAGGACGTTGAAAAGACAGCGAGGCTGCTTAGGATCGGTGCCCAGACTGCAGTCAAGAATGTGAAGAAGGTATTAGGCGCGGACGTCGGGGTCAGTGATGTGGAAGATGACAGGGAGGAAAACGAGAGAATGAGCGCAGTAGAGACGATGGAGCTCAACTATGAGCTAAAGAAGAGCCTGTATTCCGCTGAGAGGGGTGTGAAGAAGATGGTCCAAAGCGTGCCTCAAGACGAGTGACGGCGGAGGTTATTCTGAGGCTGCCGCCAGTAACGACTTCTTGAAGCAGAGATCTTGAGACATTGAACAAGCACAATACAACTCTTTTGCGCTTTGAGCTCACACTTCCAAGCCAGATGAGTCGTGTACTCTCATTCTTAAGCTGCAAGTGTTCCCTAAGAAGCAGCGGCAGACGACGTTGACGTATTGCGTCATAGGTAGTTCGGTCCAACAGCCGAGGCGCATGCCGGAAGCAGCAACGGACTCGACTTGTTGGGGCTAAATGTTACTTTAAGTCGCTAACTGCAAGCCAACTGCACGCTTGAGAGGTTCCAGAACCTCGCCAACATCCAGTAGCGCTTCCCCGGCGATCCGGGGTCACTGCCAATACGCACTGCCCAGAATGCCGTCATCGCGCCTGCCATCAATTGAAGCTAGAAATGAAAGAAGTATTGCAATCTCGAGTCTCTATCACCGAGATTCCCAAGCTAGATATCGATTAAGCGTTCGCATCGCTTGAGCGCTCAGCGATAGAGGTAGCTTATCGTTCTCTCACTATTAACGGCAGCCCTTATGATTCACCCTACGATACCCCTACTACTCTGGACCGCTTTTTCACCATGTGTATCAGCGCAACTCTCTTCGATACTCTCCTCGCTCTCTCTTACGCCAGTACCTAGCAGTCTTGTAACCGAAATAACGCCCGAATCTTCGTCCTTATTGTCGTCCTTTGCGTCTTTGTCAGTATCCCAGAATGCTAGTACAACGGCATCTCGGTCTTCCACCACAGAGGAAGTCATTGGCATAACAGGCGTCGCTCCCACTGCGTCCGGTAACGCCAGCTCGACGACATCCACTGCAGCTCGCCCTCGCCCTACTCAAAACACTACACCTTGCAACGGACATCCAGAGTTCTGCAGCAGACGATTCTCGAACGTCTCCATGGTTGTGGCTCACAACAGTCCGTTCGTGCGGCCGCGTAACGCTGCCAGCAACCAGGCACTATCGGTCGAAACCCAACTCACCGATGGTATTCGAGGATGTATGTATTTGCCGCAAGTAACACTGTTCATACAGCGCTGATGTATTGGTCAGTACAATTCGAAACACAGAAACCGAACGCTTCGAGTCCGATTCGTTTGTGCCATACTTCATGTGATCTCCTCGATGTCGGAACACTCGAGGACTATCTTACAACTGTGAAGGGATGGCTCGACAGGAATCCCTATGAAGTTATTGCAATCATGATGGGCAACAACAATGGCCAAGATCATTTCAATGCTGCCACAGACTACATTGAACCTTTTCAAAACTCGGGTATCTTGGAATATATCTGGACGCCTCCGGCCGGAAGCCTCAATCTAAATGATTGGCCTACACTATCTGAGATGATTCTCAGGAACGAGCGTGTGGTTGCAATGATCGATTACAACGCCGATCAGGACGCTGTTCCCTGGCTTCTTAACGAGTTCAACTACCAATGGCAGACACCATTCTCTCCAGTAGATCCGACCTTTCCATGTACCCAACAGCGTCCACCGAATCAGGCTGAAGAAGTCTCCCGCAATCGCATGTACATGGTGAACCATAACCTCAACGTCGAAATTGCCCTGGGAGGGGCTAACCTCCTCGTGCCAGCGTATGGCCTTCTTGACCAAATCAACGCTGACTCCGGAAACGCTAGTTTGGGATTGAATGTCCAGGATTGCGAAGAGATGTGGGATCGACCACCGAACTGGCTGCTCGTCGACTACTACAACTTTGGCAACTTTAACGGATCTGTCTTCCAAGTTGCGGCAACGGCTAACAACGTATCATACGACCGCGAATCATGCTGTGGTGTGCTTCGCACCAGTGGATCTACTGTGCTCAACCCTGGCATCTCCTGGCTCTATGCTGCTGTCGGCGTCGCCATAGCAGCTGTGGTACAGATGTAGGCGACTGCTATTACGGTCGTCCCGCTTTTTCCCGCGTGCTTTACCGCCGAGTACTGGCTGCACGCTGCTGTAAAGCAAATTTGTTTGCCTTGTCGCTTTTGCAGGCGTTTTGAATTGAAGCATTGGAAGCAAAGGGTGTTGGTGGGCGTTGTTTTGCTAACGCATAATCTATATTGTTCTTAAATTCATCTCAACGCTCTCGTTCAATTTACATCTCGTTACAAGTCAATCGTGCTCGATACTCTGGTCGCTACAAAGCCCAGACGACGTTCAGGTCAGAGCGATGGTCCCCAATCCTTTGTAGGTCCTTCCTCCACCGTGCTCTTGCCGCCAGCCATGCGCGACTCACAAAGCGATCCGTGTTCAGCATAGTGGAAGCTACAATGGCAAGGATAGTGGCGAGGCGGACTAGTTATGGTGAAGAATTGGTAGTGGTGAACTAACAGATGCAATAGTTGTTACACAGCTTGCAATTGTCCCAAGCCAATTAATCTGAAGGAGTCGTGAACGTAAATTAGAGGAACAAGTAGTGCGTCTCAATCGGGACGGGCATTCGCTGCGATCGTACAACAATAGCATGTACATACATACAGCACTATCCTTCCATCTTCCATAGACCCCCACTCTTGACTTCGGCTCCGTCGAACGCACGTCGCATCGTGCTCTCGATCTCGGCCCAGACAGCCGCCCAAGCCCCATCATGCCTTTTCGACCATCCGAAGCAAGCGAACAATGGGACCCACTCGAAGTTATCGTTTTCTCGATCCCGCACACGTCCCCAGAGCAGATGATGCCCCACCGCCTGCAATGTCCGAAACGATGTCGCCTCCACGCCTCGCAGCATCGTTCGCCTCCCGCGATGACGGAGGGGTCGGGCCCGTTCTATTGGATCGAGGGCTGTGGAGACAGCACGGCAAAGTCGCTGGTCGGGAAAGTGCGTTCCTCCCTTACTCGAGGTCCCGAGGTGCAACACGACGGATGGATGCTGGCACGGTGTCGCGCACGACCACGCCGCGCGCTCAGACGCTTCCTTTCGCTTCGCTTCGCACGAAAGAAAGGCGAAGGATCCTAGGCCCGGACATCTTGGACGTGCATATGCAGGTCGTTCAATTGACACGCGAGCCAATGTTGCACGGCTTTTGCTAAACCCTGGCAACGGGGCGTCAACACGTGAGAGCAGCGTCGGTGGGGCGACGGATGCACCGTGGCGGGGGATGGAAGTTGCATAGATACACGTGCGATCGATGCAAGGCTGGTGTCAATGTTCCACGGCTGGGAGCGGGCCGGGCAGAACAGATTGTTTATACAATACGACTATGGTTGTGAATTGGGTAATCCTACCGGGGTGTGAGAATAAAAACGCTGTGGAGACCATAGATGACATGACGTGCGTGCTGATAGATACAAGAGATGACAGAACGAGACTCGTTGCGCGCGCTGCGACTTATAGAGGAACCTCTAGACAAGCTGATAAAGAGATATGAGATAATTCAAAACGCAGTAGGAGGACGACGGGTATCGTACTGCTGGATGAAGAGAAATTAAGAACGCGTGAAGGTCGCCACCAATGTCGTGAAAACATGCGCCTTCGATCGTGAACGGCCGGGAAGCAGTGTCTCAATAGGTGCCTCCAAGGCTGCCCCAAGCAGCAAGCACGTCGTCGCTGACGCTGTTCCTTGGCTTGCTGCGGGTCATGCTTGCCACGCTGCTTCCACGGCTCGCATGCCGGGAGCGTTCACGTCCAGTCAATAGACTCGAGGTATTCAAGCTCGATGCGTTTGAATGCGAGGAGGCGTTGCTGATGACGCTGTTTTGTCTGCTACGCGGTTCAAGTGCATGGGCCATCGCGCTCTTGCGCCTGGAGCTGCGTTCCGGCACAGCTGGTAGCGGAATTGTTGGCTCAACGATGCTGGGTGCGCGAGACGACATACTTGCTTCAGACACAGTAGCAAGATCTTTCACAGAGAAAGAAGGAGGGACCGGGAAGGTCATGTCTGCACCAGACGATGCTGTGCGGCGACGTTGATGGCTCGAGTCCATGACTTCAAAAGATCTAGCAGCCTTGATGATGTGAACTGGTAGGTCAGTCTCGAGCACAGCAACTTCCTCGCAATCAGCGCTGGTGTCGCTATTGGCGATCTTGACATTATCGTGATTAGCGTCAAGACGAGGCCCGGGGGTGACAGGTGATGGCAGGGGTGAGACATGATCGATGGTCGTTGGAGAAGTGACGCTTGCCGTCTGGGAAGGCGACACTGGAGGAAAAGGGTCCAATGGAGAGAATGCGCCAGGTGTAGGGATGTGATGTGGAAAAGATCCCCGAGGGATGGGAAAGTTGAAACCCTCACTCTCGCTGACTGAGCTGTCGCGAAGACTGCTGATCATGTTCGCGTCATAGGCAGTCTTGGTTGACCTTCCTCGACTGGGTGGTGTCAAGTGCGCCGACGAGGTCGAGGATGCAGCAAGTGACTTCCGTTTCGACTTCATCTCAACGACTCGGACAGGGCTGGCGACTGGCGACTCGATTCCCAGGAAAGTTGATGTTCGGCCGGTTCTTTGCAGAGCTTCAAGTGCCCTCTGACGCTGATCCTCGTACTCGGTGTAATCCTTAGACATGCCATTTGAGCTTTGCTTTGCCATCGAAGCGCGTTTCTTGCGCATCAACTCAAGAAGGGCCTCCTCTTCAGGAGTGACTGCCATCATCTTGCGTTCTGCCCCAGGCTTCGATCTGGGCTGAGGCTCACTAGCTGAAGTACGTGTACTGCGGATGCTGTATGCGGAAGAAGAAGGCGGTGCATGTGTAGCTGTCACGGGGCGAACATCCTCATCCTCGAGAATGATAGATGGCTGGCGCAAGTGGCTGGAGCGTCGACTGCTGCTGTAGGTGCTGACTCGCGAAAAGTTTGGTGGAGAAAAGGGCTCGGGGGTGTACATGATGTCTATTGTAGCGGCATTTGTCGAGGTCGATACTATGCTCATCTTGCGCTCTGAAGTACGATTAGATCGCACCTCGAAAGCCTGAGCCTGCCCGAAGACTGTTTCCCCTGAATCATCGTCAATGTTTATACTTTTGCGTACTGCAAACTTTCGAAGAGCATAGCGATCATCGTCATATTCGTCCTCAGACGACGAGAAGGAGAGACAACTTGAGTCCTGGAGGTTGTGTTTTGACATTGTTGACTCCTTCGTCTTGGTCGAGTTCTGCGTCTGCAATGAGTATTGACTCGGCGAGGTCAGGCCTTTGAGATCGATCATATCCTCGTGCGAAAACATGTCGTTGCTGAAACCCGGAACTGACTTCTGTGCCCGTGGTGGAGGGTGTGATGGCACGGGATCCGCATAGATGCCATTGAGTGAAGTTTTGCGCAGGGGAATCTTGGGGGTGTTGCTGGGCCGCTGGGCCTGCGGAGCATGCACTGGCAGTCTGGATTCCTCTACAGCTTCGTCACTATCCTCGTCGAGTGCATCGAACCAATGTTGCACACCTCTCGGGGGCCGGCGAACGTGTACTTTGGCGCTGTCGTATTCGTCACGTTTGAACAGTCTTTTTGGAGAAGTGGGCGTAGGCGGCGCATGTTCAGCGTGTCGACGAGTCGCATGCTTGGTCAACTTTGCATGTCCCTTCGGTGCTGGTGTAGGTTCCCTGGTCATAGGCTGTGCGAAATACTCAGAGCTCATCGACATAGCAGCCGGCGAGTTGACCATCTTGGTGGGCGAGAGAAGGGGAAGTGGATAGTTTTGGCCGTCTCCGGCTCTTGGCTTGGGAAACAGTTTTGAAAGGTCCAACCGTGCTGGCTTGCTCTTGCGTCTCTCTGATTCGAACATGGGCGACACGGGACTGGCCTCATGACCAGTGTAGGTACGAGCATGCCCGTCTGTGACAATCTGCGGCTTTCCTCGCCTCAAGGCCATGTCGCGGACTGCGGAGTTGGAGGTCTGCTGGGAGATGGAGAGCGGCGAGCTCTTGGCGTCGTAGTGCGAACGCATTGTGGTGCTCGAGGTCTGCGGCTGAAGGCGGTAGCTGGCGGAGCTGTTGTCAGAGCCCCGCCGTGTATCCAGGATGTTTGACGATGTGCGTTTGGACAGGGCAGGCCGTGTGGTGTACTCGGTTGCAGTTGCCGACGTCCTCTCGTCATATTCGTTCCGGTAGTTGGACTCGGACGAGACGGTAATGTTCATGTATGCGGGGCTCCCAGACGCGGTGGACGTCTGGCGAGACTGCGTGCGGAACATTGGTGCGTCCGAGGTGCCTAGCACGCGGTGTGCTTTACTTGTTGGCTCTTCGAGGTGCGGAAGCCATTGCTGGGCTGAAGGCTGGAGGGCACCAGGGCTGGCTGCGCTTTCTTTTCCCTGCTGCGACCGGCGCCCGGGTATGGGAAAGGAGAACTTGGAACTACGGGAGCGCCCCATTGTGCAAAGAAGCAAAGGCTCGCCCGGACAATGGTCGGGGTGGCTTGTTCGGTTTTGGGCGGGCCCGCGACTCAGCAGAGACAGCAGCGGAGCAGACTGAGTCGTGGATGCTCGGGGTTGGTGGAGATATCAATTCGCTGCGCAGCGCTGCATGGGGGGCCACCGGCGGCAGCAGGGCAACAGCGGGCGCGGCAATGGCAGCAATGGCAGCAATGGCAGCGGTCAACGCTGGCTGGGGACATGTGCGAGAAGCGGGTCGGGGATGCGATGCCGTGCAACAGAGCCAGTGCAGAGGGCGTGCCAGGCGTGGTATGAAGGGAACGGGCTGCCTCTGGGGCCTGCAGCAGAGGACCAGCAGAGGTTTAGCTCAAGGGGAACCTGCAGCCAAGCTACAGCACAGCAGATTGGGTGGGCTGGCGGAAAGTTTGCTCGACGGTGCGCCAGACTTACATAGGAAGGGCAGACAGCAGGAACGAACATTGCAGGCACATCATCGACCAGGCCCTCGCCTGATGCGCCAGGGTTGATTTGTCTGGTCGCGCCGGCGTCGAGGCCGTCGACAAAATAGGCCAGCATCGACCAACCCCAGCGCCATCGGGTGGATACAAGTACATAGCTATCTCGGCCGTGCCACCCATGCACGCGCACCCGCCACATCGAGACCTGCACTCCACCGACCCTGACACCACATCGACAACAACCACGACGGCGAGGACGACAGCAACCAGCCGATTGGACCGAAGACCGCGCATTGGTGTGCTGCTACAGCGACGGCGATGCAGTTGCAGGCACCCGGCGCTGCAGCCATGCAACAACCAATGTGTACATGGTAGATTGCCCAACATGTTCTTTCGTGAATCAACTAGATCTCGGCCGCTAAGCACAAACTCGTCTGTACTCACTCTGCATCCACTCTTTGGACGCGACGTCACACAACGACAACCAACCCTAAACCACAGCAAGAAATTACCTTTCCTCAGCCACACCGGCAGATAGGTAGTGCAGTCGTCGCCGTGCACATGATGCGCGTCCTGGATGTCCAAGGTGGAGCTGGCGCTGTATTGGTGGTGGAGCCCACGATGCTTGCCATGACAGGAAATGAACCGAGTCGTTGGTGCTTGTATCCGGCCAACCGACATTCGATTGATCGGTCGCCCAGCACATTGAACACTTGGAGCGTGCTGCAAACCCATGATGGCATTCTTCTTCATCTTCACCAGTTCCCAACGCGTGATGGCTCCTGCATCAAGAAATGTGTTTCATCTTATCTTGTTTCGTCTAATCGACTAGCGCATGTCATCGACCGTGTAAACTCTAAAGCTGAGAAACCCATCAATCAGTAGTACTCGCTACTTGCCCCTCCTCGCGATACGGAGGCTGTCGATAACGGCGCGCTGTCAAAGCTTCGAAGACTTCTCGGTCAAATACTTTCGAATGTGCCACGAGACCAGCGTCGGCGACTAGCAAACTCGGACCAAGCATGATCACGCCCCACTCTCGAGTTGGTCACTGTTTGTGCACCCCGGATCACAAGTTCCGATTTTCAGGGGAACAAGTTTGATCGAAGATCTGCTGGAGTGAAGCTGCCAGGCCATGGGTTGGAATATCTCCAAGACTTGGATGCCCGCAAGGTTCACCTTGTTGTCTTGACAATATGACGATCTCCACATCATCTGGAGAGATCGCCAGGAACAGCTTTGGGCGACCACAATCTCCTTGCAGCAGCAGCAGTAGCAGTAGGGTTTGAGGACGGCATATTCCCTGTGGTCAGCCACCCAACGTACAGAAGAGGATGAGAGACAGCAGAACGATGCCCAGACACCTCTCGACGTCCACGCGTGCTGATTGTGCCAGGACTCAGCTTTCATCCAGATCAGGGCCAGAGATGGACATATTCTTTGGAGGTAGATTGGACCCATTGTGCAACCAATCACGGCCCCAGCACCGGAGTCAGCCAAAGCAACATGGGCTTCAGATCAGGGCTGGCACCGTAGCAGGCGCAGCGTTGTTGGAGAGATGAGGTGGAGAGCACCACATACCTTCTTTTCGCACACGGCCAGCCACAGTCCGATAGACAGGGCGACAGACGGTCCGGTAGGATGAAAACACTGTTCACCTTTTGCGATGCTTCGGCAACGGTACATGTTGCGATTTCTGAGTGTTGTCCTCCACCTGCATTGTATAACCTCTCGCCTTATGACGGCATCGAGGTGGCTACCGCGCGAATTGCCAGAAATGAGACCGTTAAACGAAGGCTTGCTTCGAGGTGCGCAGCGAGGCAATAGCAGAAGAAGCAAAAGCGCTGCAGCATCAAAATGCAGGTGTGAACAGTTGGCAGTGCATGTGTGGTGATTGGATATCGAGAGTGCAAAAGAGTCCTCAATGCGCCGCATCATCACAATCAAGAAAGCACATGATGATTACACTCACTTCTTCGTATCTCACTTTTCTGAGCAACAAACCTAAGCTTGACTCATTGAAATGTACAATGCAGCTGCAGGAAGGAGCGCAGGATCAAGTGCACGTAGGCGAGGAAATAAAGAATTTCCACGCCAGGGGCCATGCTTGCTCGAGCTCGCCACAGATGTGACAAAATCTGACACGGTGCAGACGAAGGATTGCCGTGTGCAGGAACCCTGCCGAAAAAGGCCGTTGGGCGGTGGTCTCTCCAGAAGTGTTGCACTCGAGGTCAAATGGTCGAGTGATTGCAAAACCCTCCTCTGTTCTCTGCGCGTCGTGTGACGAACTGTTGTTCATCTGGAGCGGATATCATCTACGGCTGCGATGTGGATCCCGCTGCTTCCGCTAATCAGAGGGCAGGAGCAGGTTAAGCGTGAATGCTCAATCGGCCAAGCCCTCCCGCCGCTCCCCACCACTGCAGCGTGTCGAACACTTTACCGCCCACCAGCCCTCCACTCTCGTGCCCCTCTTCGACTCAAAGCACTCTCGTGTTTTGTCTGCTGTGCCGGTTCTTCGCACTGTCACCGATTTGCTGCACAGTGCCGTCCCCTTTCCGGCTACTCCCTCGTCAGCGTCGACCCACCACCCGAGGCCCACCCTCGACTAGCCACCTCTTCGCGGCCATCCACGTCCTGCGACACGAGGCTGGCGACATGACTGAGGATTAGCAGTGACCGACCCCCCCGCGCGTTCTTGCCTCTCGCATACACGCCTGAGCTTCACCGCCGCGTCGACACGACCTCGCCCCCAGGGGACGCTTCGCCTGCACGACGGCAATACGAATGAACGCACGTACACTGACACCATCCCTCGCTGGTATACACCCGCACGTTCAGCAGCCCATTGAAACTTCGCTACCACACCTCACGACCACACTCGCTGCCCGACATGTCCTCGAGCAACCCGGGACACGGTGCCCTCAACCGACCAAAGTCGCGAAACGCGCATGCCACTATAGCCCAGTTCTCATACGCACCGGCAACAACAACTACCGTAGTAACAACGACTACCACGACAACTACTACGCTCTCTCCCATCCGTATCAACGCACCGAGCCTGTCTGAGCGAGACCCGAAGGAGTATCCCTTAGCACAAGTCAGGGCGCCGGAATCGATACGCAAGATCTACTTCGACGCTGGTGGACAGGTCGGTCTTTTCGAAGAAGCCGATGATGCCCCCCAGAAAGCACAAGAGGTACGCAGCTACCTTACGCAGCGATCTGCCCTGTTTCTTTGGACGCGTTGACCACAAAGAACTGACAACCTCCTTACAGCACATAATCCTCCAAGAGGACTTGCGAGCCTCGAACGGCAAGATAAGCAAAGTCGACACCTTCAAGGGACCCGCGACCTTCGCCTCTCCGACCCGCTCGAAGCGTCTCACCACCAACTTTCAGGTTCCGACACTTCGATCAGTATCCGGCCGTCGGAAGCGAGATCCAGCCGACGATTCACCTCCACCGCCGTCAATACGAGAGGCTGCTGAAATGGCCAGCCTGCAACGCCGCAGTAAGAGACCGCGAATATCTCCTCAAGACGAGGATACTGCACGCATGGGCATAACACCTGACGACTTAGAGGATATGGTTCCGGCTACCCCAAAAACCGAGGTGGAGGCGTCACAGGCTGTGGCGGCGACGGCTACAAACGATACGCGAAGACAGTTGCGAGAATTAACAGCCGGGCCATCGCACACGGATGGCACCTCTTTCGACAGCCAAGAGCCTTCGCAGTCGCAATCATTCTCCACCAGCGTGATCGATGGACCAGGTGCAGCGGCTACGCCTCCGATCGCTGAGTCTGACATGGAGCCGAACTTCCCAATAGCACGGCCAACTCCCATACACCTGGACATCGCAGCCGCACAGGACGCCAGCCTACCTAGTCCGAGTTTGTCGCCTACCACGTATGCTGCGAACGCCCAGCAGAGCCTTGCTGGCGCATCATCACTAGGCCAGGCGGCTGACTATGAATCGAACGACGTTTCCTCGTTAGATCTTTCGCAAATCGGACGACCAGATGGACCTGAAGACACAACGCCCAACCCTCAGTTGCTGACACCCAACGTTATGGGCATCCCTGATATGCTGAATGCTTTTGATGCGCTGCCCGAGGAACTGAAAGACTACGTCATGTATCAGATGCTGCGTCGATGCAAGAAGTCTACCCTGCACTTCGTCGCCGATGTTGTCAATCCAGCTTTAAAGCGCGACTTTATCGCTTCGTTGCCTACAGAACTTGGTCTCGAGATCATAAGTTACCTCGACGTCAAGAGCATGTGCAATGCTGCGCGAGTTTCGAAACACTGGCGGAAGCTGATCGACACACATGAGACAGCTTGGAAAGACCTTTTAGAGGAGGATGGTTACACCTTGCCTTCAGGTGAATTAGAGCGCGCCGTCCAGGAAGGATGGGGTTGGCAATTCACAGAGAATGCTGAAAGCTACGAACGCGACTTGAGAGGACTGTCTACTGCCTCGCGGTCTGATAACGAGCATGTCGCAAGCTCAGGCTCTAGCACACTTGCTGATCACGAAGGCGCCATCACCCGTTCATCGTCCATGCGACAGAAAAGGAAAGCCATCAGTAAACATAGTGGGTCTAAAAAGCAGCGCAAGAAAGGCTTGATGTCTACCAAGGCGCAGTTCATGTCTTTCCTGCTTCCTATCGACCAACGCGATGGACCCAATGCGTACGCAAGACGGGCCCAGGCCACGATCTCGGACCCACAGCTTGGACTACCCGACCTACGCAACATGCATCTATTCAAGTCCCTTTATCAGCGACATCACTTGATCCGAAAGAGCTGGATGGCCGAAGACACCAAACCAAGACACATTGCATTTCGTGCACATCAGCGTCACGTTGTCACTTGCCTTCAGTTTGACACAGACAAGATTCTGACCGGTAGTGACGACACTAATATCAATGTATATGATACCAAGACTGGAGCTTTGAGAAGTCGTCTCGAAGGTCATGAGGGTGGTGTTTGGGCACTCCAGTACGAGGGCAACACTCTGGTCTCAGGGTCTACAGACCGTTCAGTGCGGGTATGGGACATTGAGAAGGGAAGATGCACACAAGTGTTCCAGGGCCACACTTCAACCGTCCGGTGCCTGGTAATCCTAAAGCCAACCAAGATTGGCGAGGCTCTTGATGGAAAACCTATCATGATGCCAAAGGAAGAACTAATCATAACCGGGTCCCGTGACAGTACGCTTCGCGTGTGGAAGCTTCCGAAGTCCGGCGATCGAAGCGTTATGCAAACCACTGGATCGGCCGCCAATGACCTCGACAACCCCTACTTTGTTCGTGCGTTGACTGGCCATCACCACTCTGTGCGTGCAATAGCAGCCCACGGCGATACTCTTGTTAGTGGTAGCTACGACTGTACAGTTCGTGTGTGGAAAGTATCCACTGGGGAGACCGTACAGCGTCTGCAAGGCCATACCCAAAAGGTCTACAGTGTCGTTCTAGATCACGCTCGCAATCGCTGTATCAGTGGCTCCATGGATAACTTGGTAAAGGTCTGGTCTCTCGAGACCGGCCAGTGCATCTTTACCTTGGAGGGCCATACTTCACTTGTTGGCCTTCTGGATCTCAGTCACGAGCGACTTGTGTCCGCGGCGGCGGACAGCACCCTCCGTATCTGGGACCCCGAGAACGGGCAGTGCAAAAGCAGACTGTGTGCGCATACCGGGGCCATCACCTGCTTTCAACATGATGGACAGAAGGTCATCTCAGGCTCCGATCGTACACTTAAGATGTGGAATGTCAAGACTGGTGAATTCGTTCAAGACCTCCTGACAGACCTGAGCGGCGTCTGGCAAGTCAAATTCAATGAACGTCGATGCGTCGCGGCTGTTCAACGGAACAGCTTGACGTATATCGAGGTGAGTACCTACTAACGGGTGCGTTTCATCTGGTAACAGCAGCTAACGTTGCCCAGGTCCTTGACTTTGGTGCCGCGCGCGATGGCGTCGCTCTCAGTGAACGAGGACGCCGCATCGTGGTCAACAACAGGGGCCACGAAATTGACGACATCCCAGATGCTGACATCGTCGACGCAGCCGATCAACTCTAATGGGTGCCACGATGCGATGGCCCGCGACAAGTTTTTTCATGAAACACAATCTCCAACAATACCCTTATGCATTTTCTCAATTAGCAGTACCGACGTTGGTACACCAGCATGGTCTACAGGAAGTCCTTAGGCCCCTTGATCATCACATAACCCAATTCTGCAGGCAATGCATCTGCTTACGCAGTTTGGGAAGGCGTTTATACTGGTTCTGGAGGGTCATAATTGCATAGCTAAGGCGTTTTCGTACCTGGTCAAGGTTGCATTGACGATGACAATGAATACCCGCATATTTCATATTAAACAATAGTCTCAAACATGCTGTGATGTGTTCCGCTTGTTGTGAGCACCAGCCTCGGTGTCTAGCCCATGCTCCATGGACGTGACGCGCCTGCCCCACCAAAGGTTGAAAGGCCCCACACCAGCACCCGTCGATTGTCCCCGATGTTTGATCTACTAAACGATCCAACACGACAGGCATATCTGCATCCGTTGAGATGCGGCTTCCCCACGATCGTCCGTGATGCCAGAGTACTTCTTCTGCCTTTTCTTTGAGCTGCATTCTTCTCGCTCTCCTGCAGACACGACCTTCAGCCCACCTTCGCAGACCAACATCTTCACGTCAGAGCTCCCTGCTCACAGGCGACCCTTGCGAAGCTCAGTAGCGCCGGTGCCTAGAACGTACAGCGCTTCGAGCGCTTCGAGCACTTCCCGAAACCGACGACTCAGCCAGCGCACACGACTGTCGCTCTCCGAGCATCGTGATAGCCCGGTTCCTGTCGATCAAGCACCGACCAAGACGGGCCAGGCAACCTCTCAGACCAGCTTCGCTGCTCATCAAGACTGGCGTTTCGACACCGTTTCAATCTTGAGCATCGATATGCTCCCGAGCAACAATGGCGATACGTCACGGCAGGCCCTCAAGCATGTTGCGACTTCCGGTGGCCTCGCGACGAAGGGCAAATTTATACCTTCTGACCCTAAGAATACAGAATTAGGCTGGGGGGTTGTACACCTGTTTCGCGAGGGACATGAGACACCGGGGCTCGGCAACGAGGTTGAGGGTGCATACGGACCCTTTGTCAAGGAAGACTGCACAACACTCTGCATTCTGGCAGTACCCTCATATATGACACCTTCAGACTTCCTCGGTTTCGTCGGAGAGCAGACAAGAGAGGATGTCTCGCACTTCAGACTCATCCGAACAAGCAGGGCGAACAAGTACATGGTTTTGATGAAGTTTCGAGATTCAAGCAAGGCAAGAGATTGGAAGAAGGAGTGGAATGGGAAGACATTTAACAGCATGGAGCCCGAATACTGCCACGTTGTATTTGTCAAATCTATCAACTTCGAGGACGGCGACTCTTCCACCCGTGATCCTTCCTCATATCCAGATCTGACCAATGATCCATTCGCACCAACAGTGTCTCAGGATTCTCCTGCGTTGTTACCGCCAGTTTCGTCTACTTCTCCATCTACTGAGGGTAGCTCACTTGCAACACCACTCACGACCAAGCCGCATGCTCCTCCTACACCAGCCCTCATCGAGCTACCGACCTGCCCTGTCTGCCTCGAGCGCATGGATGAGACAACAGGTCTGCTGACCATCCTCTGCCAGCATGTCTTCCACTGTGCATGTCTGGAGAAATGGCGCGGCTCAGGATGTCCAGTGTGCCGTTACACTCAGAACGATGCGTTCATGCCACAGCATGGTCTTGATGGTGACGCACCAGAGAACATGTGTAAGGACTGCGGTGCTACTGAAAACCTCTGGATCTGCGTCATTTGCGGCAACATCGGTTGTGGGCGCTACGATGAGGCGCACGCCTTCGCTCACTATAAGGCCACAAAGCACACATATGCCATGGATGTTGTGTCACAGCATGTGTGGGATTATGCTGGTGACGGCTACGTCCATCGTTTAATACAGAATAAGGCTGACGGTAAGCTTGTTGATCTCCCTGCATCGACTCAACAAACCTCCGGCGGAGCTGGCATGACCGGATACGCCAATGACAGCGTTCCACGCGAGAAGCTGGACAACATGGGCATAGAATACGCCTATCTGCTCACATCCCAGCTGGAATCTCAACGTGCCTACTTCGAAGAACAGCTTGCAAAAGCTACAGACAAGAGCACCAAGGCTGCTGCCGCAGCGGAAGAGGCGTCCCACACTGCTTCTACTCTTGCAAAGGACTTCCAATGCTTGCAGATACAACATGCAGAAACCGTTGCCACAGTCTCTGCGTTGGAGAAAGAGAGCGCAAGAAACGCACAAAAGGCAACTTCATCATCCGAACTGGCCCGCTCTTTGACAAAGCAATATAAGGAGGAGAAAATCGTGAATGATTCTTTACTTATGCGCATCAAGCATCTCGAGAAGGTCGCTGCTGATGCCGAAGTCAGGGTCAAAGAGCTAGAATCACAGAAGGCAGACCTCGAAGACCAGAACCACGACCTGTCCATGTTCATCAGTGGAACTCAAAAGATCAAAGAAATGCAAGAGAATGAGGCCTTCGGTCTGCAAGAAGGGGAAGTGGAGGGCGGGACAATCGAGGTCGGCAAGAGAAAGAAGGGCAAGGGAAAGAAGAAGGCATAGAAATCCATGAACATGCGCGCGAAACCAGCACCTATAGTCGACCTAGAGCGCACGCGTAGCACGCGAGCCGATCCAGCACATACCTTCCAGGCGAAGGAAGCTCAGATTCGAAGACACAAGCGCATCGACGAGCAAGCAGAAGAGCGGGCAATGCGCGCACTCTGGGACCTCCATGGGGGCCCCGGCCCAGCACACCAGCCATCAACAGCACAACTATCTCCGCCGTTACCGCTTGCACAACCCGTCGCCCACGGCCATCAGCACAAACCCATCAATGCTTGCTATGGAGCCATGCACGCCATCGAACGGCGATGCTGCCACGTCTTCGCGAGCTCAGCTCGTTAGTCCACCCTGTCATTTGCACTCGGCACCATCTCCAGAAAGCTCGCAGCCTTCCACCTCCGACTCAAGGAAGTGTCAGTAGCGACCATATTTCTATTTTGTCTTCTGTTTTCTTTCTGGCGCGTTTGAAGTACTCTCGTGGAGTTTCTGGGTCGTGTGACAAGCTGAGATGAGATACCCATAGCATACTTGTTGCACTGGCATGACAAAAATTAAAGCCATTTCTTGACGTGTGATGGCCGCTGGGGGCGCTGGCAACGCTACGACGATGGTTTCTCAAGTGCAGTTGTGAAAGTGTTTGGAATGCGCTGATTAAGATTCGCTACCAACGCTGAACTCCACCACCGATAGTACCATGAGAAATGTATGTAATATGTACAGGGTCATGGCCTTTTATGCTTCTTAGGCAGAGGCCACAGTAAGGAAATGAGGGAGCATGATGTCCCGGTCGTCATGTTCGTCAAAATCGTGAGTATGTTCGCCCGCTGCAGCTGCTAAGACAGGAGAAAAAGGAAGGAAGGCGGTGGATGAACAGGAAGCGACGAAATCAGGTCCGCCCCAGCGCCTAAATGAAAAAAGAAAACAAAATGGCTGCCGTATCCAGAATGCTGCTTGATGCCTCAAATCCAATCGTCGTCTGCTTTTCCTCTTACAGGCCCGCCGATGTCGATTTCCCTGTCGAAAGCCAGGCCAAGATCGAGCTTTGGGACATCAATTTGCGGCGCTGGTTCAGCTTTCTTCTTTGGACTCATCTTGACTGGACTTGTGCTGCCGTTGTTCTTGTCTCCACTGCCCATTCTGACCGGTTTGATATCCCAGTCGTCTTCCAGTGCGGCGCCAATCCAAACCTTGATACTGTCATGAACAGCCACGTAGTACTTGGGGTTGCACGCGCGTAGCTGGCCCATGAGCTTCTCGAAGCCTGAAATGCGGAAGTTTTCGCGAAGATCGTTGCGAGCTTCACGAGTTGGCAAGGAAGCGAGCAGGCCATTGATGAGATCGATATGTGTCGCAAGGTAGTTTGTTGCGTCCCACTCTACGCCACCGACGTAGGGAGCGGCAGGCACGATTGCACGAGGGCCGGGAAAGTGCTTCTTGACGTAGCTCTTGGATGTTGTATCCGCCGGGGGAATGGGAATAACGTTCAAATTGTGGATGAATATCCAAAAAACTTCCTTGGTGACGTTCGTCATTTCCTTGCACCACACCTGATATGGACGGCTTGTGTGCATCTGCAGAATAAACGGAACCGTCGTGGACTCCTTCTCTTTCACGGGATCGCGGAGGTAGGTAAGAAGCTCTGCCGAGCGGGGGGCAAGCTCAGCTTCAGGCGCCACATCGATATGAGCGAAGATGATCTGCATGATTAGCTCACGAGTGGTGAACTCGCTGGGACCTTTGTGCTCTTCGTCGAAAAGCATCGCAATGAGTGCTGGATAGAGGGTAGATGAGATACTGGCGAGTTGCTTAAGGGCGCTATCCGTTGTGCATAGGCCTTTCAAGCAGCGGAGCAGCTCATGAAGGAGTGTGTCTTCGTGGTCTTCGCGCCACTCAATTTCCATGATTCGGTGGAGCAAGCCAACGAGCTCCAGCATGCCGCCATCCTGAATGAAAGTATCGACCCATTCGACGGTCTCGTTCCGCAATAGCAGCCGGAGTTTGTGCAGCTTGCCTACTTCGACGTCTTGCGGCTTTGAGTTTTTCTTGAGGTAATTGATGAACTCTGTTGACTTGACCGTCTTCGAGCTGTTAGACACGGATCTGTTTGAGGCTGCGTCTGAGACTAAAGATCTGGAAGATGGAGATTTTGGAATCGGACTGGTAGGCTTTGCAGTTGCACCCATTTCGGTAGCTCGCTGCTTTTTTGTGGGAGAATTGCTTCTGTTAAAAGTGAATGTCCTGCTTGTTGGGCGCTCGCGCTTTGTTCCATCTGCTTTGCTCGTTTGCAATGTCAAAGGGTCTTCTTGAGCGGAGTCATTCCTTGACTGTGTCGACTTCGGGGGCTGGAGCTTCGGTGCGCCTCGGGCCTCGCTTTCGCCTATTGATGGGACGGATGTTGTAGACAGCCGTGGTGTATCTAGCTTGTGTGTTCGCACGAAGTCGGCCTTTACTTCGATCTTCAAAGTCCGCATTGCGGCGCGTTGATGTGTGGGAATGTTCCGTGATTCCTAGCATGGTTAGCTGCAACTACTTGCAGATTCACTCAATTTCAACTTACCAGAACTTCCTCAAACTCTGCATCCACCACCTTTGGGTCCAACTCCTTAGTGGGCGATGCTTGGGGGACGTCTGCTTGCTTTACCCTACCATTGAAAGCAGCAACCGCAGCCATGACCCTGTTCTGCTTCTTGGTTGGACTCGGTGGACGGTCTGTTTCTCCGTTCCCCAAAGGCTGTCTACAAATATCCGTGCTGGCACGCTCGAACGTAGGCCTTGCAGGCTTGCTTTTCGAGGGCGAACTATCTCTTGCCCTTTCACCATTCCCATGTGTATCGGTCAAAGGAGCCCGTTCGTTGCTCTTTTTGCGTGTGAACGTGTCGAGTAGCGATGTTGTGGACTTGGGAATGTGCATAGATTTCGGTCGCTCCTTTGGTGTCGGTCGCTTCTGAAGAGAAGGCTGGCCCACGTCGAAGAAGTCGCGCTGCTTCGAGGAGGAGTAGTCCTGCGAGTTGTACAAGTTCATCTCAGCTTCAAGGCTGCGGCGCTGGTCACTGAGCGGGACCTTGCTGGTATCCGTGATATCGTGCAAAGGCTGCGAGCTGAACTGTGCCCATATCGGGGTTCGTGGTGGCTCAGGGGCCAGTGCTGGCGGGAAAGGAGCTGCGTTCTCCTTGTCTTTGCTGGGTGAGCGCCCAATCTTTCGAGACCTGCTCTTGCCGAACATAGACGCCAAATTCGTTGATGACTTCGTCTTCTTCGAGTTGTCAAAAGCCGCCTCTCCCTCCTGTGACTGCCTAAGGTCGATTGACTGCTTCTCCTTAGCCTTGTCCTTACCCAGTGACCGAAGTGAAACGGTGCTGAGGGTCTTCTTATGCAAGCCTTTCCTGGGACTTGAGCTGCGAGTGTCGTGCGATTGTTTCTGTGGCGAGGATGTAAGAATAGGCAGATTCTCGAGCTGGTTATTGGCTATCCGCGCTTGGCTGTGCGGGTGATCTGGCGGTAACAGTGGCGCATTCATGGTTGCGGACGGCATAGGAATATATGGAGCAGCGGAGGGAGCTGCCTTGAGCGCCGTGCCGTCAGATGGTGAGCGCTTGTGCTGTCCGATGATCGACATCAGGACCGAGGCCGACTTGTTGCGGCGATGGCCTGCGGCGGGGCCTGGCGCAGGCTCAGCCATTGCAAAGGCAGCGGCGACGGGGGAGAAGTGCAGGTGCTATGCTCGAGGCGGAGGCGCAAATCGATGCAGCGAGGCAGCTATAGCAGGAACATGTCTGGCATATTTGGCGGAGCGGTTGGGGTGGTTACTCCAGATGGTTCGTGCCTCATTACGTAGTAAACAAACTGCCCGTTTCTGCGGGAACAGGAGTCACGCTAGCGGGGTTGGTCGTCCGCGGCATCTCGAGCGCGAATGCACGTGTCACACCGCAATTCGACTTCCTGCTTGCGTCTAGGCCACTCGTTCTCCAAATGGTTCGAGAGCCGCTCCTATGGGCCACAGCATCAAGATGCTATGGAGCGTTGCTGCTCGCTCGCGGCAAGTCGTGCCGAGCAGCGGTTCGATCACCTCGCGACACTCGATCAGGCGGACACACCTAACATACTGAGCGGCCTACCTAAAGCGGATCTGAGCAGGCTGTCGCTACCAGACCGAGCTCCGTTCTGGCAGATCGTCTGTTCTGCGCCAGCGTCCAGCCTGTGCGACACAAGTCTCAAGAACGTCTGGGGCAGACGCACGTGTCTCGCGGCACAAGAACCTGCAGAAGACTTCAACTTTATTTCAAACTCTGCTCATCTACTGAACAGTCAAAAATTTATGATACGATACTTTTAGATGACATGCTGTCTTCTAGATACCCGGATATCTCTCAGTCTCTCAACTGCTTAACGCCTGATGAGCAAGCTGCATTCTCCTGCCATAGCCCCCGTACAGCCAACCCATCGCATCTGCCATATCGTTGTGATAAGGTGCCCAGTCTACGTTTCGTCAGCCATGGTTCGCTCTTTAGCATCACAAACATACCTTCTCTGACAAATCCATCATCCTGTTCCTTCAGTTCCCTCCAGCCTGCTTTCTCCTGCAGACCCAACTGCACAGCTCTAGCCCTGTCACCTCTCTTTGCAAGTACCCTAACCTCGCCCTTGAGCTTCTGCTCCGGTGCTGCTAAACGCCAGTTTTCGATGACTTCGTGGCCTGGTAGAGCAGACCACTCCTGCATCTTGCGACCATCTTCAGTGCGAGCCTCATCTCTACTTTCGCTTTGTTTAATAGGGACGACCCACATACGTACGCTCGCACCCGAGCCTACACCATCACGCTCCCTCATCATCGCGTCCCAGGTCTCTGGCTGCTGCTCTCGCTTGCGCCTGTGGTCGTAGCCGGAGGCGATAAAATCCGTACAAGGCGTGACATATGTTAGCTTCTTCCATGCATCGCTTTTGAGGAGGGCCTCGATATCCATGTATGTGGTCACATCGCGCCAACCATCGCCTTGTCCGATGCCGTGCCAGCAATCGTATACTTCTAGTTCATCAAGGCAGAGACCGGGCAATAGGGTTAAGGCATTGGCAAAGTAATATGTTGGGTAGTACTCCGGCCTGTTGTCTGCATAAAGTGGAAACGGAAATGCACGAACTCGAATGTGACGTAGCCGAGTAATGACACTCTGATCGACAGAAAGTAGTGTATCAAGGAGGTCTTCTGTACCGCGGAATTGGAGAATACAGTTCAGTGGGAGATGGCGCCAGGCTTCTGCGTGAATCTGGCGGCATGTCAGCAGCAAGGCTGCACGGGGCGAACATGTGGTGTCTAGCGATGGTTTGCTAGGTCTGCGGCGGCCCCGGTGGATCGTGTATGAGCTAAAGAGGAAGCCGTAAATCAATTCTCGCAGCTCGACCGGGATGGTAAGGAGATTGGGTGAAGCCATGTCGTGCGACGGATGCAGTCAGATGCATGCAAGTATCATATGATCCTCTTCTTACGTGCGTGCTGAGACGCTGTTTGGTTGCTACGAACGGTCGAGTGTCGATGCAGGAAGTGTTGTTGGCAGTATTGATGTGCGAGAAACTCAGAGGCAGGGCGATGAGGGCGATACGCTTGCAAATGTCTATGCAGGTTGATGCGAAGGACTGCGAGGATCACGCGCCGTCTTTATGGCGTGCGAGAGCATTGTGCTGTGCAACGGCTAGTCCGTGGTTGGCATGACGTTGGGGCATTTCCAGGGTACCACTCGAGGTAAACCCTGCCGTAGCACGAATGACAAGATTGGCTCCCGCAGCAGTGTAGCAATGCAAACGTCTGGTACAGATAAGGGCCTGCCGCGTGTCATCTGCATACGCGCATGCAAGCTATGGTAGTATCCCAGAGTTGCGATCTTGTGTTCGTTAATGATGCATTCTAATTGGTGAAGGTCTTGCACTCTGCTACGTTTGAATATGCACGCTTGCTCTTAGGGTATCGTCGATGCATTCTAGATCGCTGCAACTCATTCAGCTCCCACGGATTGTGACCATCGTCAACTGGTTACTCAGCCTTCGACCGCCCTCGAATGGTCTTCTGCTGTTGCGCTGCAGACTCCTTTATCTTCTTTTGCTGCCACTGCCATTCCACCAATACCGGCAGAAACTGCCACAAGTCGAATTCTGGCCACAGGCACTTCAAGAACACAATCGATGTATTCTCGTGGCATTGCCACAGCATAAAGTCACTTAAACGCTCCACACCAGACGTGCGTACTAGCAGGTCGAGAGGTGGGGCGTCCGCTGTCATCGTGTTCTCCGTCAAGGTTTGAGCATTGATTGCTTCGGGATCCAAGAACTGGTGCAGGCTGTGAAAGTCGTCTTTTTCGGACGGATTGATGGCGGTCGAACTCGATGAAGATCGTTCGTCATCGAGTTTATCCTCTTTCGATGGTATAGACGACCAAGAGTCACGCTGCTCGGCTCCGCCTTCAGTGTCTTCCTTGACAGACTGCTTGCGGATGTGCTTTGTGATACCCGATTCGGAGAATGTGCGCTTAGAAGGGCTCTGGAGATTATGAATAGGTGTGCTGTAGGTCTCGACAGTCTTCATGACCGCGGTCGTGATTTCATGGCGTGATGTGTACGGAAAGCAGATGTTCAGAATAGCCCTATCAACGTCAGATCGCCATGGGATCTTGGGAGTGGAACACAGACTCACTTTTTGTTATGCGCAGTCATAGAGACGGCCTTGTCAACGGCCTTGAGAACATCAGGTTTAATTAATTCTCGCTGACCCAAGACCCTGACGGATGCCCCATATCTATCGAGAAGCGCACCGTGCTCAGATAGCTGCTCGAGTTTGACCTTGGCCATCGACATCAGAGCATCGACCTCGTGTTTCGATCGCTTGAAGTTCTCAATGCTGAATGCGTAGATTGTAACAACCTTGACGCCTGTTTTGTAGCAGACCTCCAAGATCTGCGAACACGTCAATTGCCTGCAGCAGTACCCCAAAACTGCAACATACCCTTGCTAAGGACTCGAAGCCCATGTTGTGCCCTTCTACAGTCTCGATATGGTGGTTCCGTGCAAATCGCCTGTTACCGTCCATCACAAAGGCAACATGCTGGGGAATTGGGCCCTGCTTCAGGGAGCCAATGAGGATCTCTCGCAGCTGCCGTATTGTCCATGCCACTGGCGGTGAGGTCGCGAACCATTTGTGTATACGGGAATCATGCAGAGAGCCCATGGTGAGAATTGTTGAGCTCTGAAAGTATCGGTCTGGAGATACTGCTGGAATGTCGCGAATGCAGGAGAGTTGAGGGCGAAGCGAAGGGAGGAACGAAAGCGCAATGCGGTCTACGATAGAATTGGAGGGCTAGGGTATCACGGAATGGACGGCATAGTGTACAAGAAGCCAGGTCTCGTATATTGCTACGTAAACCAAGGCCAGAAAGCTGAGGCGCAGGGCTGACGCATCGCCCAAGGGCCTCGGTGTCTTGACGCTAACCGCTTTGAGGCTGTTTAGCTCGCTTCTTAACCCTGCCGTCACATCCGTTTCTTCCAAGGTTGCCTCCGCCCAACAACGAAGCCTCTTCGCCGCGCAACCGGAGCTGGCCTCTGCCCAGAAATCACTGCCACACCACCACTATATTGCGCAATACTAGCATAGCCATGGCTGATGAGGCGAGACGGGATATCGCGCAGCTTGCCGATCAGTTGGCGGAGGGCTTCACCGCGTTGAGTGGAGAGTACCAGGCTCTCTTCGACCAGCAATGGCATCTTGAGTGCAAGCTCTCCTGGGCCAAACAGCAGGTAAGCTTTCTCGCTCTTCTGCTATCCATATTCATTCCGTCTTCTATGATGATACACTTAGCTCTAGACCTGCAGCTGCTCAGCAGCCTTGACAGACAACAACCACATGTTATCCTGATCTTCTCTTATGCTACGCCACTTGTCGCATCAGACCTCATGGGCTTACAAGCTGACAAGCCACAGTATCTTGACCTTCTGAAGCGCTACACGCCGAGCACACTGTCGCAGGATCATATTGCGTTCCTACAGGACCTCGAGCGAGCCGTCGAGGAACAGCCGCGGTCGCGGTCGAGTGTGGTGGATCTGTTGGCTCAGGGCGACGATGTAGAGCGAAAGAGTCGGGCTGTAGTTATTAGACAGGCTGAGGCTGCTGCGACTGCCCTGCGTGCTCCCACCGAGGATGCTGGTGTCAGGATCTGGAGCGGCCCTCAAGCGGACCCACAAACAATATCATCGAATACCAAATCGAGCAGTGTCACTTCGCCCATGGAGAAAGATTTCACCGCACTTGGAACACCCAGTAAGCTTGGGTGTCCATTTGCCTTGGGCGCTGGAAGAGGCAGCTCACTCGCTACCCCGCGCAGCTCTGCCTCGAGGCTGAGCTCGCGAGGCAGACGGTCCAAACGACCGTCCTTCACCGACCCTATCCGCGCTGAGATCTGCGGGAACATGCCATCCTCGCCCTCTGTCTCTGTCGAAGGTTCTGCCGCTGTATGTCCGATTCGTTTCCTCGACCAGCACGATCCTGAAGAGGTTGCGAAGTATTTTGAGAAGCACAAGCATGAACTACCAAGAAGCCACGAAGTGTGTATCACTCGCTTCCAGAGCAACCAAGAGAGCATTGACAAGCTGGACCGCAAGTATGGCAGTATGGCCAACATGATCCAAGGACTAGGTCAGAAACATCAAGCTTGGCTGCCAGAAGAACCAGAAGAAGAGATCGCCAAAGAAGGCGAGCACGAGCACAGTCCAGACATGAGAGCAGACGCGAAGGTCTCTAAATGGGCAAGGGCCGTCTCGGAGAGCTTGCAAGGCGTCGCGTCGCCACCAGAAGATATACCACCAGAGCCAGCTGCAGACGAGGACAGGACAAGTCGCTTCGATCGAGCCCTGAAGGACGTACGGGTTGGCGAGTCTCCGAGCCGGCCCTGGGGTATATCGATCCCAGCAAAGTATACGAACGCTGAAAGCTCGTCTTCAGTTGGTTCAGCTGCGACTGCGTCTCCGCCAGTGCCACTCAAGACTGACCGCGAGATTGGTCAAACACCACAGAAGCCCGCTGGCAAATGTCCGTTCGATCATGAGGCGTTGGCAAGGATGAAGGCTGGTGGCGCACCCCCTGCGGTCCCTACGATGCCTACGATGCCTACAATACCTACCGTGGCAACTGCACCGATCCAACCAGGCCCTAGCACTTACCAGCCGCCCAGCCCGAAGCCCGAGCCAACGATCAAGCCAGACCCCACGTCACAGCCACAGCCATCACTATCGAAGGAGCAAGATGGCCCTAAGGTTGTTCCTCAGATGGTTTTCAACGGTCCAGTCTTTCTGGGTTATCCTCCAGAGCAACTCATTGCGCTATTGCAAAACAGCAACATCGGAGGAGTTTTCCGTGGGCCCTGAAGTAGAGGGTTTGATTCGTTCATTCCCGGCCTTTCTAGCGTTTCTGATAGCTTGTTTTCTGAGCGTTCTGCGTGCCTTTATATCCTTCATGTTCATGAGCGTCCTCTTCTATCACAAGCAAGGAGTTCTGGCGTTGTAATTAATTGTCGATTTTGCACTGCCTTTTACTGTTGCTTAGCAGATAAGCTCGTGGTTCATGCTAATCACCCAAGGTCTACTGCCTTTCATAACATCATTACATCAATAAAGTGTTCCATCTAGACTTTTGCCTGTTCATTTGTTCTGCAAATCTGCCATCCACGTCCGGACGCTCTTCGCACTGTCATGTGCCGCCCGGAATACTGATGAGGGTTAGCACCATCAAGTCGTCCTCAAACCAGTACCTACGTTGTCTTTCGTTCTCATCTAGACCTCGCATAAAATCCGCTCCTTCGCCAAGCGCACCTCGTGGGTTGTGTGCCTGATCTGCAATGACTGCCGCTCGTGCCTTGTATGTCTTCAAATCTATCAGCATAACGTCCACAAGCCCGAATCTGACACTTACATCTGACAGCACCTCGATCATCTCCTCCTCGTCAAACAGCTCCAGAATCCGCGCACCCAGGTTATAAAAGTGGGGAGCCAGCGCTCTCAAGTCAACAGTTCGGGGATCTGCCTTCAACGCATTGAGAACACGGGGCGAGAGCGCAGTAGGCGGGTCGAGCGTGACTAAAGACTGAGTGTTCAGGCTCTGACTCAGAGCGAGCATTTCCCCGAGCCAGAGTGGCAGCTCGATTTTGGAACCCTGCTTCATGTCGCCGGTTATGTTGCCTTCAAGATAACCCAGCCCTGGCACGGTCAACTCGAACGTGCAAGGGACTTTCTGAGCATCAGTGAGGATTGCATCGACGTCGTAGTAGGACATCTTGCTACAGTACTTCCTGTCTCAAGGTTAGCGCGAATCAATGCGGAATAACAGACTCAAAGACATGCAGTTATTCCACCACGCGTGAGAGGCGCTCGAATGTTCAGTAACGAGGGTACATCAAAAGCAGAAACAGCAGGGGACCCAATCAGAAACAAAAAATGTTTAGACACGTGTCCGGGTCCCATCCAGCTGTCAATCCACCAGAAGCTTCCCTGCACAACAAAAAGAGGTTGCCGAACCGTGGTTCTGTAGCGGCCTCGCCATGTGGCGGCAACAGGCATGTCGCGTGTTGTGCAACCAGACGCGCGCGAGACGAATATGCACCAGAAACATTTGGTAGATAGGACAGTTGATAACAAAGTTAGACTGCAGCTTAGACAAAGAAGGAAAGCGTTTGGGAAGAGAAAGAATGTAAAGCGGTCATCTGCTTACCGTTGTTGCCCCCCCAAACTGTATTGCGCGTCTGTGTGTGCCTGGAGCCGGAGTTTGGACTTATAAGTAGCGCGTTTTGGCTGCCAATCGAGAGATCACCGACCCCTTCGTCCTCCGGACTCGTGCACAGCGCTTAGAAACCGCTTCCTGGGGCTTCGAAACAAGCCGCTTGCTGTTTGCAGTTTACGGTTGTCCAGCAGCTGTGTTCCTGGTGGTGATTGTCGCGCGTCTCGACTAGCCGCTGCGGGCGTAGTTTCACCGCCTTCGCTGCCATAGCTCCAGTGAGCCCTGGTCGTCCTTCACGAAGCGAGACGCAGCTCGGGATTGCAGCAACGAGGCGGCTACTTACATGACCTGTATGCGGAGTCCTGTTCTAAGCCAGATTTCCGCATTCCCAGCATTTCCTGACTCTCTTCTCCAGAGCCTCAAACAATAGACGCGGCAGGAATCAGGTACGTCATCTCCCAAAGCTCCCGCGTTGATCATCTGGTGTCGTGTGGGTACTCGATAACGCTCGGCGTGGTTCGCCTGCAAGTCGCTGAGCCTCATCGTTGACGTTAGCAGCAACAACGACCCGCCCTTTTCACTGTCACCAGCATTGCTCGACGCCCCTCGTTGTTGATGATAGCCGCCAACGAATCCGAGACCATCGCGCCATAAGCTCATCGCCGACGCACACCAACCCCACACCCCACCGCCCACCATGGCAGTCAACGAGCGGATATCGCATCTCATGAGCGCCCTCGACTCCGGCACTGGCGCAGACAACTCGCGAGCGACATCGCCTGGCGGCGACTGGCGCGGCGCCAATGGCACAGTCAACAGCGAGGACAGCAGAAGCCGTCCACGCACGTTCCCATACTTTGAGTACCTTCCGTACCAGACAGAAGACCACAGCGAGCGCTTGGAGAGCCTGAATACATGTCTGAAGCATCTCTACATCGCCGTTTCGGCGGGCGACTTCGCTCCTGGTGCTGTGCACTGGACGCGCGAGATTCGAGGCTGGCTGTCTCTGAAGTTCGATCTGCCTCGTAGCACACGAGTCAAGCTTGTAAACCTGTATTACGAGCTGGCTCTTGCGCCTGGGTTAGATTATCTCGTAGCGGAGCGCTTTGCGTCCATGTTCATGGTGCTGACCAAGTGAGTCCTTTGCAGCCTGATCGCCACCATTCAACAGAACTGACTCGAGCCAGGCGAAAGCACTACCTGCGACCCGGCAAAGACCTCGTACTCGACTGGCGACCACTCTACAGGGAATTGAAGCTATTCGTGCTACCTTCAGAGTCGGGCGGCGCCCACCCACCGAATGTCAAGCGCAACATCCGCACATTGACGAAGATGTGCACGTTCGCACAGCTGTACTTCGACCCAAATAAGATACCTGCTATGTTTGAGGAGCTCTTGCCCTTTTTCAGCACTTCGTTCAGCGAAAGCGCCTTTGTGGTGGTGGGGCTTTTAAACTTGCTTCTGCCAACTAATGCAGCACCAGAAGACAAGCCGGACCTGCTGCCGCAGGAGTATCTGCCCACTTTCTTCCATTGCTGGTCGCTGGTGAACCGATCGCGACTGTTCGATGCCCATTTTATCGACACAATTTCCAGGCTGGCTAGAGATAATCTAACAGCCTCACATGTTCCCTTCTCGCAATATGGCATGTTTACAGCAGAGCAGAACTCGCACATCTTCACAGCGATCTTGCGTCTGCTCGAGATTCCAGTCGGTCAGGCGACATCACCATACAGCACCGGGGTCGATCTCGGCGCTGGATTGGCAATCATGCTAGACAGGGACCAGCGGAAGCACCCTTCTACCCACCATATCGCTCGATTCATCGGCATGTCGCTATCCCCGGCATGTGCGGATCATCCAGATTCTATACTGAGCAAGCTGGAAGGCCTGATTCAGGCCGTTGAGACGTTCTTCCACCCGTCAAATTCCGGCAGTTGGACTAGGCCGCTTGCTCAGTTGGTGTATTACCTCGCAGACTTCTTCGTATTACGCTGGAATCGTGAACACAGTGGCGAGATGGATGTCCCAAAGGAGCGACAGCTGAATGATGTAGTGAAGAGACGCTTCGTGCTTTGTTTGCGAGAGGTGACATTCATGGGCATCTTTAGCAAGAGCGACAAGGCTGTGCAATATGCTCTATCTACGCTTCAGAGCTTGGCGTATCTGGAACCGAACCTCATTCTTCCTGGCGCACTGCAGCGGATCTATCCCGCCATGCAGGGTCTTGTCGAGGTACACCGCACAATCTCTTCCATCCGTGCGTTGCACATGCTTTCGAAGATCATGGCGAAGACGAAGGGTTGGCGGTGTCACGTTACGACAGTGCTCGGGCTCGCACTGCCCGGTATCGATGCCAATGACTTGGAGAAGACGTTACACACGCTACAGTACGTTCAAGGCGTGTGCTACCTGGTGCCGTTCCATGACCTTACCGAAGCGAAGAAGGCCATCAGCACCTCCCATGATGGCACAGATACGCCACAAGAAGATATGGGTGGTGACACTGGGCTTGCAATGCAATGGATCACGCAGCAAGTCGATCGATTAGAGAACGCCAGCGGCAACATCGAGATCAATTATGATGACGAGCTCAGCGATGAAGATGAACAGATGATTTTGCGATCATCTACAACGGGCCTGAACGAGTTCCTCATTTCGTTCCTTGGTCGTGTTTTCACACTTCTGGAGAATTTGCCGGATGCTTCGCGAGTTCGTAGTGGATCTCCTGAGGAGTATGTGGTCAACCATCTGCCAGCTGCATTTACCCCATTGCTCGCTGCGCTTTCGCCTGAGCTCTACGATGTTGCTCTGGACAAGATTGCCAACTTCATCTCGAATCATGTTATCCATCAGGCTCGAGATGCGATCGCTTTTATCTGTAACAGCCTTGTCAAGATCAACCCTGAAAAGGCATTGAAGCGCCTGCTGCCGCACTTGTTCGCTGGTATCCGTACAGAAATAGAGGATATTGGCGCCGGCTCGACACGAACCACAGGCGCTGAGGTTCTTCCGCGCGACCGTGCGCTGGTCTGGAATCTCAGTATCCTGAGCATGTGCGTTGTACATGTCGGTGACGCTGTGCTCGAGTGGAAGGACGACCTGTTCGAGATTGCAGAATACATGCAACAAAAGTGCCGAGGCACACCCACTGTGCATGTCTCAAACTTCATTCATCATCTCCTCCTCAACTTAACTTGCACGTACACTGTCGATTACGATATTTACGAGCAAGATGAGCTCGCACAAGGAATCACTGCGGAGTCGTGGGGCAGGCAGGTTGATGTGAAGAAGCTCAACGTCAAGTGGCATACCCCAAAGCCTGAAGAGGTCGAGTTTGCTATTAGGTTGTTCGAAACACATGCCAGTAATTCCATGAACGCCCTTGTCGCACTTACCTCAGCCGACTCGCCCATCAAGCGAGAAGGCACCGGGAAAGACTGGTCAGATGAAGTATCAAGAAACCTCGTACTTTTGAGGTTAATAATCTCCGGTATCTCGGTTCTGTTCGATGTTCGGCATGATCAAGTCAGCGGAAGCGTCGATGCTGAATCAGACAGTGGCTCCGATCCTGATGCTATGGACACAGAGGGTATCGATGACGATGCCGGTCTAGGCGAGGCGGAAGACGAAGAAGTCAAGCCTACATTCCAGTACGAGTCTGGGTATCCGTTGTCTCGGGACGACAAAGACTACAAGCTCATTCATGATCTTCGCCATCGCATCGGCGGGGTCCTGCACAATGTTCACAAGTTCTTGATCGAGAAGCAGCCGGATGATGTACCCTGCTTCAATGCTCTCTACAATGCATACCGGTCTTGGTTTATTGATGTCGGCATCGAACGCTCCGCGCATGTCCTGGATCGGATCTCAAGGCTTCTTGACAACGACGAGCAACCTTTCAGATTTAGCGGCCTGCGTAAACAATACCCTCGGCCATTGCTCGTTCGACGCGCCAACGTGTACCATCTGCAACGCCTTCGACACAACGCCAATCCGCGCCCGAAGACTGAGCTCGATAAGCAGCTGTTACTAGATCTTGCGGAGTCGAGTATCTCGTTGTACACAGAAATTCGACGTACAGCTCAGACCGCAAACGAGTCAGCCGTGAAATGCGTACTGGGGGCACGACCTCTCGTCATTCCCACGCTCCTTGACGCCTTTGTCAAGGCCGTCGCAGAGCATGACTACCCTCGCATCAAGGGTGCGATGTTTGCTTTGCTATTTGGAAGCCTGGCCAAGACAATCAGTCGAGACTGGAGGTTTACTCCCAAGCTGATCAAGGCTTTCATCGATGTCACGGGTGCCGACAAGCCTTCTGTTCAGAAGCTCGCCTCTAACGCTACCTTCCAGGTCATGGATATGGGCAAGGCCATGGAGCGCATGGTCATCTTGAACAAGGATGTTGTTCAGGCAATCGCGTACGCTATTGACTCTGCTGATGACAAGGTCGTGCAACAGAAGGTTACAAAGCGCCGCGACTACATCAAGCAGAAGCGCGCTCGCATCGAGGGCAAGAAGTCCGATCTGTCCAAAGAGCTGGTCGAGATTGCCAAGACGGAACATTGGAAGAAGGTCAGCCGTACCGCAGCCATCATTGTCAATCTCGGGATGCGGTACGATACTATTGCCTCTGATGAGATGGTTGATCTCGTTGCTAAGGGCGCTATCGATCAGCACCCTAGCTTGCGAGGACTGTACGCTGGCGCTTTTATAGGGCTCTTTTCCGTCATCCAGACACGCGCCATCACTGGTCATAGTTACGAAAAGTATCTGCTAGGTGAAGAGGATCTGCCAGATAAGATCTCCGTTCCCACCCGGCCAGATGACTCAGAATGGACTGCGGAGTACCTCGACTCGTTTGCGAAACCTGAAGCAAAGTACTACGTGGACTTTGACTACCCTGGATGGCTGGTGTGGAACAAGACTATGCCGGCCTTCCTGCCAAATGCGCCTCAAGTGCAATACGACGACACCGAGAACAACGTGCGCAAGAAGATTGCAGCCCATCTGACACGATCGTGGTTCTCCAATTACTTCGCTTTCATGAAGCAAGAACCGCGCGATGCCAGTGCTGACCGCTTCCGTATGTCTAGCGCAATGTTGCTGACGCACGCCTTCGATTTGATCTTCAGCGGCTTGACCGAGGCTACGTTCGACGATATCAAGGATCTCACTGAAGCTGTGTACAGCGATGGCAGCGATAAGCACCAGCACCGTGCCACATCCGAAATCATGGGCGCTCTTCTGTCCTGCGCGCCAGATCTGAAGCCTGAACAGCGGACTGAAGTCTGGGAGTATGTCTTCCCGATCGTTCGTGGGATCTTCCAGGACGGCCTGACACCGGAGAACTCAGGATACTGGACAACGTTCTTGCACGTCGTTCTGCAGTCAAAGGATCCTCGCCGCGGTTGGCCCATGATCGATTGGCTTGCAAGCTTCCGCCTCGATATGGACTCGAACGCTGCTTTCAAAGAAAGCTCGAAGGTTAATCTTTTGAACCAGATGATCAGCGATGCAGGTTGGCACTTCCGTCTCGAGAAGCCGATCTTGCAAGACTTCATGAAGCACCTCGACCACCCATACAAAGGTGTCCGTGAAGCAATGGGCCAGACTATTGCGACAATCTACCGTACGCGCCATCATGAGTCGTACAAGGATGTGGCGACCCTGATCAAGGCACAGAAAGATGCTTCGTCAATCGGTATTCGTCCTTACCAACCCTCAGATGAATTTACTGCCACAATTACCGAAACTTTCGATCGTCTCGAAGCCTGGCGACACCAGCGTGAACCTGGCCAACAAACGCCTTCATCCTATACGTCCGGTGGAAAAACAGTGCTGCTCTGGCTGGACTCGACACTTTCCTCTCACGAATGTACGCAGCTTGTGAAGTTCTTCCCCAACGTCTTCATGGAGCAACTACTACATATGATGGACATCAAGGAAGACCCGGAATTGCAATCTCTTGCATATCACGTCTTCCGTCATCTTCCGAACATTCCTCAACGCGAGGGTGAAGACTCTGACTTTATTGCTGCGCTCATTCGCATTGGCAAGACAGCGACGAGCTGGCACCAGCGTCTGCGCATTCTCATCAATGTCCAAGTCATCTACTTTAGACGTCTGTTCCTCATGAGCGTATCGCAGCAACAAGAATTGTTTGATTGCGTGTCTTCTATGCTCAGCGACGCACAACTGGAAGTCCGTATGGGCGCGGCAGCAACGCTTGGCGGCATGATTCGCTGCAGCCCTCAAGCTTTCCGTGACAAGCAGGTCGACACCTTGAAGAAACGTTTCACCACCCAGCTCACAAAGAACCCGCTTCCCAAGAAGAAGGCATCGGTCCCTGGCACGCCGTCTGCAGACCAGAACAAGCTTGTGCTGACGCGCCATGCTGCTGTCCTGGGATTGGGAGCTCTGGTCCAGGCATTCCCATACCAATCACCGCCACCGGCGTGGCTTCCTGAGGTCCTGGCAGCACTGGCGCGTAAAGCGAGCATGGACCCGGGTGTAGTAGGCAAGAGCGTCAAATCGGTGTTATCGGATTTCAAGAAGACGAGGCAGGATACATGGCATGTTGATGTCAAGGTACGTGACACCCAGACCCAGTGATCCCCCAAATCGTGACTAACGATATGACAGGCGTTTGAACAAGAACAACTTGAAGATCTAGAGGGTGTGCTGTGGAAGAGCTACTTTGCCTAGACAGTGCCTAGCAGAGTCTTGTTGCGACGCAAAATACATGGACAGAGCAGATGCGATGAAGATGTACGATATCACGGTACAGCAGTGCGTAGATGCATCCGCGGCGAACCACTCGTTGATAGCAAGCGCGCATGCCAGCTGATAGATTAATGAAAGGTTTAACTGTCCATGATTCTTCGAAGTCCTTATATTTTCTCGCGTCAACAGGTTATATGAACCATAGAAGAGAGGTTCGGATAATGAGGGCTCTGAAGAACTGTATTCCATTATTTCGAAAGCTACGGGAGGAGCACGGTGAGGCTCGGGTCCCATTTGGGTCCGAGGATGCTGGTCGCACATCTCAGCTGTAGATCTGGATCGTTTGCACGCCGGACCTGCGAAGTGGACTCTGCGCAGGATCATGGGTCGAAAGCGCGATAATGCTAACCTCAGGTGGCAGAAACAGAGGCGGTTACGGCTTAGCCGGCTGTGCCCGAGGCTACACTGAGCCTGTCCTTACCTGTGAGTCAATTTGTGAGAGGCTGATCGAGCTATCAGATGCTGGAATTTGCCGCAAGTAAGTCCACACAATACAAAGGACGATAGGGGATCCTAGGCTCTTCGAAGACAAGGTAAGCCTGCATGAATAGCTACTACGGACTAAGCATGTGCATTTCACGAGGCTTTTGCTTCCCCATATCCTGCTTCAACGCTTCTTTTTGAAGTCTGCAGTCCAGACCGTGAGCCTTGACACAGCGGAGGCTAACGCAGGGGTGCGCACGCGCCTCCGGGGTGGAGGGCACAGACGAACCTCTCCACTTGGCCCGCTTCTGGGCTTCTCTGGGATAAGCTGAGCTCGTATGGAAGCTCTCCAACACCTTGGCAGACTATATGAGAACATGAGTGACAGTTAGTTTCGGGAGATGAACGCAGGTGTCAGGGGTTGACTGCGGTGGCTGAGCGCACCATGTGCTCGTAGATGACCGGTCTGGCCTCATAGGCGCGATAGAGAAGTGCCGATAAACATCGAGGCAGCCTTGCCGGGCCCTGGTGGCGCAGACAGTCTTGTATGCAAATCTGTCATGCAGGGGCGGAGAAGGAGAAGTGCAAGACACGTGCAGTAAACATACCAAGGCCAGACTCGGCAAGCGCGTTGCTGGCGTTCGGCTTGCGACCTGAGATCTTCATCACCCTTCAGCACACACCCGTGTCTCCGTGCAGAGAGGCTCCTTAGTATTCTGGCCAGTTTTTAGGCTGCTGTACTTCATGAGGCCCTTGACTATGAAACGATTTCATGACAATCGCCACCACGATGTCTTGGGCGAGAGGATCGGCCGAAATGGATTAGCGTGTCATTCAGCGCGCCACAAGCGCAGCCAGACTGCAGATTCCCTGAGGCATGGTCCGTATGTTCCTCGATACCAAGACTATCTAGCACTACTCGACTACACTCGCTTACCATGAGGCGGGCTCTTGGTCTACTCTAGCCTACTGAATCTCAGCTGAACGGCGGACACCCCGTCAAGGCTTGCTCAAAAGAAAGCACACAATGTGGAAATTATGCACCTCTAGACTTCGGGGTAGGTCTCAGCAGCCTCATGAAAGCAGATATAAGATGTAGACGGAGGACCTTGAGTGATCAGGACACTGCAGCGGTACTAACTCGCCGGCTTCACTCACAGAGCCTTTGGCTCACGACACTCTCTACTGTTATCAATCTTGTCATTACTCACGATGGCGTCCTCTCTTTTGAACCCCACACTCATTTTGGGCCTTTTGGCTGCACACTCCCTTGCGATTCCCGCGCCGTCATCAGACAACTCTTATGTAGCCAGGCGTGCAACAGCCTCTCTCTCATGTTGGGACAATGCCAGCAATGGCGAGATCTTCACCGCGAAGAACGCAGACTGGGAGATTGTTTGTGGCAAGGACTATGTGTGAGTTTTGTGAATTCGTTCTGGATTACGTACGCTGACTTCAAGAAGCGGTGGTGACATGGGAGCATCCTGGCCAGCATCGTTCGAAGAGTGCATCAACGACTGTGACACTGTCCCTGGTTGCGTGGATGTGTCTTTCGTTTGGCCAAATGCTTGCTACAAGAAGAACAAGCTCAATACTGCTATCGACAACGGATCTGTCTGGACTGCGCGCAAGAAGGTTACTGCGTCGACTGACGGTCCTAACACGATGCCTAGCGCCCCATCTGGAAAAGATATTACCTGCGAAGACAAAGCCAGCGATGGAGTCAAGTACACTTCCAAGAAGGGTACATTCTTGATCGAGTGCGGCATCGACCACTATGGTGCAGATATGGGCTCTTCCAATACCGACACGTTCGCAGCCTGTATCGAAGCATGCGCGACCACGGATGGTTGTGTTGACGTCAGCTATGTTTGGGGAACGTGCTACAAGAAGAATGCACTCAACGAGGGTAGTGCTGCAGGTCATGTGTGGTCGGCGAAGCTGGTCACAGATGGGACTGGCAACACCGGCACGGGCACCACACCTGATACCCCCAAGGAAACTACCGCACCCATTACATGCCCTTCCAGCAATGGCAAGACGCCTTCGATAACCTCTGGCGGTACTTACGAGATCACCTGCGGTACTGATTACTACGGCGGCGACTTCAAGTCTCTTGAGGCCAAGTCTTTCGACTTGTGTCTTGAGGCTTGCGACAAGAACGATGCTTGTCAAGCTGTGGCGTATGCTTCCGGGGTGTGCTATCTCAAGAACGAACTCAACGCTGGTGTCAGTGCCTCACATGTCTGGGGTGCTATTGTTAAGAAACCCGCGAAGGATGCATTTGCCTTCCCCACTATCGCCGACAAGCCACTGGAAGCGGGCGCGACGGAGTCCATGATGGCTGAACCTATGACGCTTCCCAGCCCACCATTGGCTACTCTCGGTCCTGTCTCCCCTCCCGGAGTCAACATGGGTGGCCTCGGTGTGCTCACACCTGAAGAGAAAACAGCGCTGTGGTTTGGTGGCAGTTCCGATACGATGAGCGACGATGAGTCTGGTGCTGTTACCGTCCGGCTTACAGTCGACTACAAGTACCCCTCTATCATTCTGGACCACTCTGTTTACATCAAGAATGTTGACTGCGCTGGCGGGAGCCTTCAGGCCAAGTTCGATAACCTTATCGCCTTTACGCACGCTGCGGACACATGGCCAGCAAAAGCTCCTCTGCTATTCATCACCAGTGCTAAGAGCTGTGGCAATGGCGACCAGAACTCGTTCTGGCTTGCGCAGAGTGTCAGTTTCGACCAAAACGCCAACACATTCAGTGCTTCCGGTGCGACTGTAGAGCTTGGAGACGTCTTCAACGAAATGGACATCGACTTCGGCAAAATTGAATTGCAAAACAGCACTTCCAACAGCTCTGCTTCTGACGGAGGGGATGCGTTGAGCTGCGGCAAACCTGACTCTCCTTTCCTTGATGATCTTCCTGCTGTTGCGTGCGGAAGCTCCTTCGACAGCTCTCTCGATGCACAACTTGGATACTACGCAAACAACGGCGACGATGAGGAACACGTCCTGGCTTCAGCTGGAGCCAGCGAGTCGGACAAAACTGATGTTGTCAGGCGTGATCTCGCCAAGCGAGGGTGGTTTAGCAAGCTTGCTAAAGCGGTCGTCTCGGTTGCCAAGCAAGCCGTAGTTGCTGTTGTCAAGCAAGTTGCACAGACCGTGGTCGCAGTCGCCCAGACTGCTGCGAAAGTCGCTGTCGCTGTGGTCAAAACCACGGTTGCCGTCGGTATTGCCATTGCAGTCAATACTGCTAAGTTGGCCGTGTTCGTTGTCACTGGCAATTATGACAACTCTCTCACTCTGCCAATCGATCTCACAGGCACGTCCATATCTAAGACTACCCCTTGGGACGGTACCACCGGCTTCAAGTTCTACGACTACCGCCCAGAGCGCGAGGGTGCGAAGTGGAAGGCGTCGAAGATCAACCTTGCGAGGGTTGCCTCTGAGTTCAAGCTTCTTCCCGGCGAGAAGGACCCAGAACCAGGTGTTGAGCTCTGGTAATTATTTCCGAAGAAACCTCCTACATTTCTGTTTTGCTAATTGTCACAGGTGTGTTGACTGTGGTGTAAAGGGCAAGTTCATCGCCAAGGGCTCTCTCAGTGCTACACCTCTCTCCGGCCTGAAGAAAGCGCAGGTTGACGTCTCCGGTAACATGTACGTTGGCGCCTTCTTGGGTGTCCAAGCTTTCACAAAGTACGAGAAGACCATCCGCAAGGACCTGTTCGTGAAGGGCCTGCCCGGATGGGAAATCCCCAAAATTGTTTCTCTAGGCCCACGAGCAATTCTCAGCGCTCAGGCAACGTTTAGCATCGAGGCGGAGGGACAGTTGCTCACCGGAGCCAGCCTGACCTGGCCTGCATTCAATGCACACCTCGATTTTGTTGACTCGCGACAATCAAGTCAGTCTGGCTGGGTCCCTCAGGTCGACCGGAAGTTCGATGCACATGGCGAGCTTACAGCCACGGCTGCTCTTGGCCTTCCTGTTACACTGAGCTTCGGTATCAACATCCTCGATGGTAGGTTCGAAAAGGCTGTCAACCTGACTGACATTCCCGCTATTACCGCTGAAGCAAAACTCGAATTCGATGTTGGAACGTCCAAAAACCAGTTTGGAGGCGACGACTGTCAGGGTATTGCTTGGGACATTGCCCTCACCAACGAGGTTCGCATCGACGTGCCCAACTCCGAGGGCTGGAAGTTGGGTTCGTGGAAACCTGCCACACTCGCCTCGGGCTGCATTGGTCGTACTCGTCCTGAGACCCCTACATCATCATCGGCAACATCGACATCGGCAACTCCTACGCCTACACCAACTACACTCACCTGTCCCTACGCGCAGGGCAAGACTTTCACCGGCGTTGGATCCAAGAAGGGCCAGTACACTGTATCCTGCGACAAAGATGCACGAAATTCGGACATAGGAGCCACCACAGTCAACACTTTCGAAGACTGCATCAACTACTGCGACTCCATTCCAAGCTGTGTTGGTGTGGCGTGGAGTGCTCCAACCAAGACATGCTGGCCTAAGAATGCTTTTGCGACAGTGAGTGTAGCTTCCGACCCAGCAAACCCTCGCGCTATCGCTTTCCTCCCCAAGCCGGTGGGTCTCCAGTGCCCTGGTGCAGAGGGCAAGACGTACACAGATGCTGGCCCGAACAAGAACGAATACACCATCACCTGTAACAAGGATGCAGCTGGAGCTGATATCACTTGGGGCTTCCGTGACTCATTCGAGTCGTGCATGAACTGGTGCGGTACAAACTCGCAATGTGTTGGCATTGTGTATGCTCCTGAACGCACTGACGGTGTCACCTGTTGGCTGAAGAACGGTCGTCCAGCGTTGTTGCCCAACCCCTCCCCGGACCTCGACCCAATCCACAGCGCTATGACCACTGCGCCTACAATGTCTATCATCAGCATGTACTATGCAGACCGAGACATAACCAATTATGCTAAATTGAATGTGGCCCGCGGGTCGCAGCTTATCATCGAAACCAACAGGTAAGGCTGTTCTGTTCTAGATATATGTACACATACTAACGCTGCCTCTAGCATTGTTGGCTGGGCGAATGGCGACCCATGGCCTGGTAATCAGAAGACCATTTCTATGCTCTTCAGTTATGGGAAAGAGCTACGCACATTCGTCGTCACGGGAGGAACAGGAACCTATGTCCTCAACCCAGGTCCCGCGAATACCCAGCCTTACGTCCAGGCTGTTCCCGGCTACGAGTCAATGTCTGGCGTTTCCAATATCAACATTGTGGCTGTTGTTTATGGTCGCAACCAGATCACCTCGCGCAGTGTGTATCAGAACATGTACAACGCAATCCGGTCCTCTGGAGGAAGATGGCAATACACCAACGAGAACTTCCAGTGGGACACTTGGGTAGGTGTCGGTAAGACAGGTGTGATCTGGTACAAGAATCTCGACGGCAACTACCTTGTCTCGAACCCTGCTCGTGAGGGCAACTACAACTTCTTCTACAATGCTCGTTGGAGCAAGCGTCAAGAGACTCCCCAGCTTCCGGGATCTAGTGAGCCCGGTTCCACAGACGCACCTACGGAAACGCCTGTCGGAGCTAGCCCAGCACAAAACACACCTGATCCTGTCGTTCCGAGCTCTCCAGCCGAGACTCCAGCCGAGACTCCAAGCGAGACTCCTGCTGCAACTCCAGCCGTCACTCCAGCCAGCGAGACTCCGGTAGAGCCCTCCGCAACTACCTCCTCTACCAGCGAGTCGATCCCTCCTATGCCTCTCAGTACCTCTACCGCCAACTCGACCTCGAACTCTACAGATGTCGACTTTGTCAACCTCGAAATCGTGGACACAACCAGCTCCCTTAAGCTTAATCCAAGCAAGGATGGCAACCTCTTCTTGTCCCTTATCGGCGACTCAACCGATATCTCCAACTTGACCACTGGCTCATTCAATGGCGACTCCACCTCCAAGACAATCATCGGTGACTCCTCTGACCGCTACCTCCACTACTACCCCGACGTGCTGGCCTCCACTGGTGCTTCGCGTCTGCGTCTCGCAGCGTGGAACAAGCTGCCAAAGGGCGCGAAGCTGATCACGCTTTCGCAGGTCGAAGTCGAGGGAGAGAAGATGATGCTGGGTATCGACACCAAGGGCAGCCACCTCTGGCCGTTCGTGTGCGGCATCAAGGGTCAACTTAACAAGATCTTCTTAGCCAATGATCCCGTTAACGGCGGCGCGGCGTTGCAGAAGAAGAGTATGAAGTTTACTGTCACTGGTGGTGAGGCGTATAGCTGTGAGCCGGTGGCACTGATGGTTAAAGCCTAGAGGTGGTGACGAGGCACTCATTACAACAGTGTAGACACACTTTTTATAATCTGTAATATATAATCAACCATTTGGACATACAAACGAAAATTTGAAGTGACATGTCGTAACGCAGTGACTGGCAAATATTGTCTAAAAGCTTGAAGCTGACCGGCATGATACTTGAACACTCTTAAGCTATCAGCTTTGGCGGACTGAGCATTGGCAGTGTTTCCATTTTTTCATTGCGCGATGTCAACTATAAGGCTGTACTTCACTCGGATAGCTCTGTGGCCTATCTGCCCTCTGCAAGACGGTACCTTCAGAAGTTATCGATCCGTGTCCCGATGCTCCTTTCGTCTGCCAGTCTCACAAGGTCGCTACCAACAACGACATCCATCAGCCCTAGCCCAACGCTCTTGTAGATGACATTGCCCTTCTGCAACCACTCCATCAGACTTTGATGTTCCTTATCATGCTCATCTCTGTCGCTTTTGTTGCCACCCCTGTTCTTCTTCGTTGAGGGAGTCTCGCCCAATTCGACGCCATCGTAATCAATACCCTCCTCGCTCATACGCTTCTGCGCTATACATTCGGAGCGTCGCTTCTCGGCATCCCGCTTAAGCATGACGAGTTCGCCAATCTCAACAATCTCGTTTGGTGATAGGCCAGCTTGGATGATCTCGCCAGCTTCCTTGAGACACGCTTCTACACTGTCCACGATGACAGCGCCGCCTTGAGCAGCATGCTTGTGGAATTGTCGGCCGTGGTCAGGCGTAACGTTCTGGCGAAGGATATCAGGGTGCACCTCGCACATGTGTGGCTTGTACGAGCCGATTGCCGCGACGTATCGACCTTTCTTCCGCCCCTCTGGATTTGTAAGGTGCGCTGCAGGGAAAAGCGGCGTCAGACTGGGGGTGGTACAGAAGATGACAGAAGATGCTCTGATTGTCGACTTGAGGAGACGATCATATTCGCCGTGAGATGGCGTGAGTATCTGAATCTTCGGTCTATGCAGACCTTCGCCTTCCTTTCTATAGGCAGGAACATGTTTCGTACTCGGATCGAACTTGGTCGGTTGCTCGTTTGGATTGTAGAGGGCTTGGAGAAGCTGGTGGACGCGATCAAAGTCGCGATTAATGATGTTGAGGTGGTGGATATCCGTTGAGCGCAGCATAAGAGCAAGGCGAATGTGCCAATATGCTTGTTTACCTGTGAAGAGTTAGGTGCTGAGCCTAGAGATCGATGGCCGAGAGCCCACCTGCGCCAAACACAACTACGTCGTGAACGTTGTGTCGCTTCTTGAACAGCATTGTACTGGCAAGCGCCGTGCGAAAGGCGGTGATCTCCTCGGCATTGATGAGTGCACGCGGCGATCCATCCTTGTCAAGTAGCTGCAGGGTGCCCTTTGGACTTGTGCTCTGTGAGCTTGCGAGAGATTGGGGCTGCTCGAAGGAGCTACTGGATTTGGTTGATTCCGAAAGTGAGGTCGCTTTGAGCGACGATGCGATGGATGAGGTATCTGATTGCTTCTTCGCGTCTTCCGTAGCCAGTGTCACGACCTTGAAACCAATGCCGTCGTTGCTCGAGGCAGGCATAAAAAGTGTAGTCTGTCCGTCATTGCGCTTGAGCGCTGTCCGCATGGGCTGGTACGAGGAACAACACGCATTGGAGTCTTCTTCAGTAGCAGTCGAATAGTAGTGGAGGCCGTCGGCAAGGGACTGCTGCAAGTCGAGGACGTCCTGCTTGGACAGCTGGTGCAACAGGTCGCGCACGTCAGAGTCTGTGAGAATGGTCAACGGCATGGCGGTTAGCTGTGTAGGATGATGTAAGAGGGAATGCGAGCATAGCTTGGAGCACCGAGCACCGAGCACAGAAGTGGGGGCTGGTGGTGGGGTCGCTGCCTTAATAAGATAGCTGACTGAGACTCGAGCTGGGCAACGAGCTAGTACATAGTCTTTTCAAGAGTTGCTCTTTCCCACATCACTTATCACTCATGTCTGCAAGTAATGCTAATGGCGTGCGTTATCGTTGTTCGATTCCAGTCAATGCAGCGTCATTGCGACTGCTTTTAACCCTCCGTAACTCCGTGGTATTGTAGACCCTACATGCAGAGATAAGAGACACGCCGTAAAATTCATGAACCTAGCAACCCAATCAGACCGTTTAGATCTTGATGGCGCTCTCGATGGCCTTCCTGCGCTTGGCCATGCGAGCATTGGCCTTGGCGCCCATGATACCACCTCCCCAGTGACGCGAAGCATCCTTGTGGTGGGACTCGAGGTAGCCGTCGTTGACAGCAGAGACGAGCTTGGAGAGCTCGGTCTTGTCCTCGGCGCGAACCTCGGTAAGAGCGAGGACAGCGGCGGTCTTCTGGTGGACAACGGTACCGAGACGGGCCTTGCCCTTAACGATGACGTACGGGACACCCATCTTGCGGCAGAGGGCGGGGAGGAAGACAACGAGCTCAATGGGGTCGACGTCGTTGGCGATCAGGACGAGGGAGGCCTTCTTGTTCTCGACGAGGCCAACAACGTGGTTCAGACCAAACTTGGCGGTGTAGGGCTTCTTGGAGACATCCTCCTTCTTCTTGCCCTCAGAGATGGCGGTAGCCTCCTTAGTCAGGCGCTCCTTCTTCTCGGCCTTGGTCTCAGGGCGGTACTTGTTGAGGATCTTGAAAGCCTGGGTGGCGACTGTGCCGCGTTAGCCATGATCGGTCGCCTCTTCTCTTTGTGTGTGCTTACGGTTGCGGTCAGCAACGTGCTGGAACTGGGCAATCGCCGGGGGGACCTTCAAGCGGAGGTTGAGGATCTTCTTCTGGCGCTGGAGACGGACGTACGCAGGCCACCTGACCATGCGACCAAGGTTGCGCTGGGGCTGGATGTCCTGGCCGATACCGAAGTTCTTGGGGCGCTTCTCGAGGAGAGGGTTCTGCCACTGATCAGATCTTGCAAGACCATTAATGAGAATTTTCAACGTACCTTAGCGGCCTTCTTGGTGCCAGCCTTGCCCTGGGGGAAGGGGGCAGGCGCGGTCTTCTTTCCCTTAGGAGGCATTTTGTCTGTAGAGGCTCTGTCATAGAGAACAGAAACTATCAGCGAATGTTCATCCACTAAGTAGTTCTGTAGCTCGTAAGAGTGAGCGGGTATTGCTACCGCGCTGCACTCTGGCCATCATTGTTGTCGTCATGCTCCATTGCTGTCGCATGCGATCGAATGCTGTTCGAGCGATCAGAACGGGTGTTGCGCTTACCGTTGGTTAGTTGGCGGTCGACGACGAGGTTGCTGGACTGACGAAGAGCGAAAAGTTTGGCCTGCACCTGGGACATTGAAAATGTGGTGCGGGCGTAAGCGAGTCTTGGCCGTTGGTAGGTGCGCAAATTACGCTAGTGGCCGTCCAATCGAGGCGCGCCTTCCTCGACCATCACCAACCTCGCTAGGCTTCGATGGCGGCCTCCAGGACCTCAGATAGGCGTCAGCTCGCTCTGGTCTTCTGCGCGTGGAAAGCGCTCCTTTTCACGCTTACGGCATTCTGTCCGGGCCCTGGCTACGACACCTCCGCTTTGATCCTGATCGATCCACGTGCAAACCGTCATGCAAATGTTAATTCATTACCTCGACTCAAGCATCTCGTCCTCAATCTTTTCCGATGGGACGCACTGTACTTTGTCAAAGCTGCAGAACGAGGACTGGTGTTCGAACAGGAATGGGCTTTCAGCCCAGCATTTTCCAAGCTTTTGGGTCTCACGGGACGATGTGAGCTGCTTTGGTCTTCTCCGCAAAATGTAGCGTTGACACGAACGTAGTCATTTCCGGAAATGTGGAAAGCTCAGTCTCGTACCACATCGTCGCCGGCATCGTCATCTCTACTGTTTGCCACCTCCTCTCCGTGCTCATTCTGTACAGACTCCTGACCCTCATGACGGGAGCGGGGCGACAGCAGTCCCGGATACCATTCGTTGCATGTGTACTTCATACGCTGACGCCAGCTTCTCTGTTTCTCTCGGCACCTTACGCAGAGTCTATGTTCTCAATGCTCAACATGGCTGGTATGCTCTGTTACGTGGAATCCAAAGCGGCGGTCGACTCCTCTTCTACTCGGTTTCGAGAAACAGCCTTCAAGCTCAGCTCAGGCCTGCTGTTCGCTTTGGCGACGACGGTACGGAGTAATGGCTTGCTGAGTGGCTTGGTATTTCTGTATGACGTTGCGCGGTACCTGCCTCAACTACTCCACATCGAGTCAGATATGCGTGCCCTCTGCAGAATCTTGGTCACCTGTGTCTCTGGCATCCTAGTAGCCGTTGGATTTGTTGGACCGCAATACCTTGCCCATCTGGAGTTTTGCAGTACCAACACCTCTACTATCAGACCTTGGTGCGAAAATTGTATACCCAGCATCTACTCATGGGTGCAAAGTCACTATTGGTAAGTCTACTGCGCTAGACAGAGATCACCCTAACGCGAGTTTAGGGGCGTTGGGCTTTTCCGTTACTGGACTTTGTCCAACTTTCCGTTGTTCCTGCTTGCGATCCCAATGCTTTGGCTATTGGTGTACTCAAGTGTCACTTTCCTCCGCATCGGTAATGCTCAGCAGTTGCATTGGCGTCCTGTACCCCACACCACTAACACCCTCGACACCAAGCCGATGACTTCCGCTATGTGCGACCTGCCAGAACTGGCGTTACCTCAGTTAGTGCTGGCACTAGCAGCAGCTACCAGTTTTCATGTTCAGATTGTTAACCGGATCGCTTCTGGGTATCCCATTTGGTACCTGACTGTGGCTGCATGGCTGACTCATAGGGCGAACCCTCAGGTCGAAAGTCAATCGAACATTGGACAATGGGCAGTTCGTGCTATCATCATGTACGCCATGATTCAGGGGATTCTCTTTGCCAACTTCCTTCCACCTGCTTAACGAAAGACTCGACCTTCTTCGCGATATAGAGAGGGGCGGAAAATAGTCCAGGCACTCAACATGATATAAGACAATTGCTTCTATAGCACATTGGCACTACTATGGTCTGTTCATCTATACGCCGGTCCTACCTAATCATTTGTAGCACCCTCCATCAAAATAGTCGTGTCACCTTCATGCGCATTCTTTCAGCAGGGCTTGCGTGGCCGTTTGAGATCTTCCAGCATGGCTGCTTAGCACCAACAATACTACCCGAGCCCATTCGCCCACGCTTAGCTCTGTAACGCTGAGGCTACACATAGCGTGCTCAGACTGTTGACGTGACATGATCTGGTTAGCCACATACCATTTTTTATGCTTGAGCAACGCCCAAAGTCTCAGTATCATCACAGGCAATGCGCTGGAGTGCTGATATTGTTCTGACATCCGAGCCCATTGTTCTGTCTGTAACTCAAAGCTCGATGTAAGTAAGGTCCTATGATCAGCAACGAGTTGGCGCGTATGGTTGTCTTGGTCTGAGCCCTCTCCAAGACATGGCAATCGACAACAATATACATGCATGGCATCACAGCATTTCTTGCATACAACATCACACTACTCATGTTGTGCACAATACCTTGCCCTCATTGGACATATGTGATAGTGAATCAACACAGCGGCGAACTTGCGGAGGACCTGAACCATCAACGTCATCCGCCTCAATCTTCACAGCTTGCAGCCTGCCTCGAAGTTTTCACTCCGGTCGCACTGCCAGACCGTAAGACTCAGGCTCGTTGTCGAAGCGAGGATCATCTCCGGGTTATTGTGCCTAGCCACCTGTACGACCGCTACTACGGTCGGAGGTTGAGACCTCTGGTACTGTGGACATTTGGTGGCCCTACTTTGGCTTTGGCTTGTGAACTAATGCGTGTATCGCGCATTTGAGCTCTTTTGTCTATGACGGCAAAGTCTATAAATCTGTCTCGACCCTCTACTTCAGGGTGATTTAAAGCATCACCTTCGCTGACGTCCTGCGATCAACATGAAGTCCTCCACAATCTTTACCTTGTTTGGCTGCATGCTCATCACTGCAGCAAACTTGCTGCCAAGACAAGTACAATGTCCCGAAGACAATTGTTATCGAGCCGTATGGGGAACATTTCTGGGCCAAGATCATCCTTTGACGGCACAACGAGACTGTATGACTCGGCTTACAACGACTGTGGCATTCTATCCAATGTAATTAGATAAGACCCCGCAATTGAATTGCAACTAACACGCCTCCACCAGCAACACTATCACACTGGCTGCCAGCGAAACTGTGACTGAGGTGTTGTCCTGCTCGACCACGCCTCTCGCCAGTACCACCTCAAGCCTCTTCACTGGTTCACCCACTCTGCCAGAAGCCACGATTCTCGACCCTACTCCAATTCCGACAGAATCTGCGGCTGGTAAGCTTAGAGCTCGTCAGGATCAGCCCTTTTCCTTCAGCACTAGTACCATCATCGGTCCAATCCCTACATATGTCGGCGGTAGTTGTGCCAACCAGGATTCGGTGTATGCCAGTGTGTGCGGTTGCAAGGGCGTTACATCGAGTGTCCTGTCAAAGTTCAGCACGGTATGATCTTCAAATCAATCGTGGAACACGTCTTCTCACACCTTATAGTCTATACAACGCACAACGACCTCTACTTTTACGACGACATCTACCGCGCCATGCAGTTCGTCTGTTACCATTACCCTGTCGTCTAGCTCTTCTGTAACAGCAACAATATCCACTTCTTCATTGTCCACTGGCACCGGAACAAGTACGGTCTCTGCTACGTCTTCTATATCGATCTCGCAGCCTACAGACAGCTCTGTTTCCTCTACAGACAGGTCAACGGCTTCCTCTACAGACAGGTCCATAACTTCCTCTACAGGCAGCTCCACGTTGTCTTCCACAGGAAGTTCTTCTATCTCTTCTACAGACAGCTCCACGCAGTTGTCCACGGGAAGTTCTACCATTTCCTCCACAGAC
>JAFISE010000012.1:206381-257219 GCA_022560025.1 Stagonosporopsis chrysanthemi | reverse complement strand
AGACAGTTCCGCACAGTCATCTACGAGAAGTTCTGCTGCTTCCTCCACAGATAGCTCCATTATATCGTCTACAGGAAGCTCTACCTTCTCTTCTACAGAGGGTACGTCATCGTCTACAGGAAGTTCTACCATTTCCTCCACAGACAGTTCCGCACAGTCATCTACGAGAAGTTCTGCTGCTTCCTCCACAGATAGCTCCATTATATCGTCTACAGGAAGCTCTACCTTCTCTTCTACAGAGAGTCCGTTGTCGTCCACGGAAAGTCCTACAACTTTGTCCGCAAGCAGCTCAACCATATCCCGCACAGACAGCTCTTCAACAAACAGTCCCACTGTTTCCCCCACAGACAGTTCTACCGTATCACCCACAGGTAGCTCCACGCTATCGTCCACGGTTAGCTTTACATCTTCATCCGCAAGCAGCTCCACGATTTCGTCCTCGTCGTCCACTGGCAGTACGTCGATTTCATCCACAAACAGTTTCACCCTGTCGTCTACAGACATCTCTGCGTCCTTCACGTCTTCACTCTCAAGCCCCTCATCGAGTCTCTCGTCCCTAGATACTACTACAACATCATGTTCTACACTGAGCACAAGCGCGACTCGGGTCACTACGACAATGGCAAGCTCTACTACCTCTGGAACTCCTACACCAAGCTGTCCGGTTCCCGGTACCATTCGCTGCAACGGTAATTGTCTGTTCGCAACAAACGACAGGCTCAATTGCGGTAGTTGCGGCAACATCTGTGGTGATGGCTCGACCTGTGTCAACGGTGTATGCGCAAGGGAGCCCTGCGACTCAACATGCGATTTTGACCGCCCCTGTAATCCGGGACCTAATCGCCCTGCTGGAGGCTGCATTTGCGCCACCGACGCATCCCACCACGGCATCTGCTTCGACAAGGACAGATACCGGTGCGACAACCAGAACTTGACCCGCTGCCTGCAGACCGAGCTTTCTTCTGACCCTAGTGTTTTGGGATGCCCGCTTGGTCAGGTCTGCATCAAGAGCATTTGCGCAGGTAACTGCAATAACACCGATATCCCTGAATCTGCACAGCTCGGTATCTGTGTGAGTACGGAAGGGTGCGGAGCTTCGGGCACGGTGCAGTTGGGGCCTTTGATGAGGGCTGGTGAGCATAAGCAGCGCAGGAGACTTCCTGGGGAGTTCAACTGGTGAATGACGATGCTTGTGCAGTACGGTCCCGGCAAAGGGATGGTGACAAGTGCAAATTGAATCTAGCAGTTTGAAGATAAGATTTTGCGGCGAAGGGGTATCAACTAGTTCTTGAGGTATACGAGGGGCGTTAAGGTTTGCTTAAGAGAGCTAATGTGATGCGTACATCCGTTATGTTCCGTTTTTAGTCTCGAGGTGACTTTGAAAATGATCTGTTTGAGCTCGGGCTTAGATCACGAATCCCATATTCACTACCTGCTGAAAGTATCCGGAAGTGACATATCTCCAGGTTGGTACAGCACTTCATCTGATTGGTTGACTGGAGTGTGGATCATGCGAAGGCCGCGCTTTTGGCAACAATCCTAAAAGAATGTATTGTCATACGGGGCGCCATTGAGAAACAAACGTTGCAGTTTCTTGCAGCCTGAATTGTCAGTATCAGTCATTTGCAAGAGGTTTTACGAAGTTCTTTTCTCTCAATTTTCCTTGAGGTGAGGGCTATGCAACGGTTCCCGTGGCCAAGCACGTGATAAGAACACCCTAAAGAAACTGCCGAAAGAAAACTGAGGGGTAGCATCGAATCAGAATTCAAGATGGTGTAACCAGCCGCTTTCATGGTGTTGATGGTGGTTGACAAGTCGGTCCGCCGAGATCGAGTCGATGTTGAGTAGATGTCATCGAAGTCGACTGTGGCCAATCAAAGATGCCACAATCAAAGATGGCAGCCGCCAAGACCCTGAGATGAACTTCACGACGGACGTTCACGGCGCCACACTTCTAGCAACGACGCCGCCCCGCACGCATCAATTGCACGAGCGCACACAAACGCCGCGTTCACAATGCTCGCACGACACGCTCCTGCCTCGTCGGCCCTTGTCGCGGCCGCCCACCGCGCGCTGCCCGCAGCTACCGCAGCTACACGCCTTTCGACCGCCGCCGCCTCGTCACAGCAGCAGAAGCGGACCCTCGCCACAGTGAACGATGCTGCGCCGAAGAGGACATACGGTGGTCTCAAAGACCAAGATCGTATCTTCCAGAACCTGTATGGCCACCACGGAGCCGACCTGAAGAGCGCGATGAAGTACGGAGATTGGCACAAGACCAAGGAGATCCTCCTTAAGGGCGATGATTGGGTGTGTAGAGTAGAGGCAGCTGTACGATTACATTGCTGACATGGCACAGATCATCTCTGAAGTCAAGGCATCTGGTCTGCGCGGCCGAGGTGGTGCTGGTTTCCCCTCCGGTCTCAAATGGGTATGTCGTGGCGCTGGCGTGCAAGTGGTATTGGCCAACACTGACTGTTGTAGTCTTTCATGAACCCCAAGGGCTGGGAGAACGATACCAAGCCCCGCTACCTGGTCGTCAACGCCGACGAGGGCGAGCCCGGAACCTGCAAGGACCGTGAGATCATGCGCAAGGACCCCCACAAGCTTGTCGAGGGCTGTCTCGTTGCTGGACGTGCCATGAACGCCACCGCTGCCTACATCTACATCCGCGGAGAGTTCTACCACGAGGCCACGGTTCTCGAGCGCGCCATTCAGGAGGCATACCAGGCCGGATTTATCGGCAAGAACGCTTGCGGTTCCGGATATGACTTCGACGTCTACGTTCACCGAGGTATGGGCGCCTACGTTTGTGGTGAGGAGACCTCTCTCATTGAGTCGCTTGAGGGTAAGCCCGGAAAGCCCCGTCTTAAGCCCCCGTTTCCTGCTGCCGTGGGTCTGTTCGGATGTCCTTCGACCGTCGCCAATGTCGAGACTATTGCCGTTGCCCCTACCATTTGCCGACGAGGAGGCAGCTGGTTCGCCAGTTTCGGCCGTGAGCGCAACGCTGGAACCAAGCTCTTTGCCATTTCTGGCCATGTCAACAACCCTTGCACTGTCGAGGAAGAGATGTCCATTCCTCTTCGCGAGCTGATCGACCGCCACTGCGGTGGTGTCAAGGGCGGTTGGGACAACCTTCTCGCCGTCATTCCTGGTGGATCCTCAACGCCTGTCCTCCCTAAGCACATCTGCGACGACCAGCTCATGGACTTCGATGCGCTGAAGGACGCTCAATCTGGTTTCGGTACCGCCGCCGTTATCGTCATGGACAAGTCCACCGACATTGTCCGCGCAATCACCCGCCTTTCCAAGTTCTACCACCACGAGTCTTGCGGACAATGCACACCTTGCCGTGAGGGCTCCAAATGGACCCATCAGATCATGGACCGCTTCTACAAGGGCCAGGCTCGCGAGCGTGAGATCGACATGCTCTTGGAATTGACGAAGCAGGTTGAGGGTCACACTATTTGTGCGCTGGGCGAGGCGTTCGCCTGGCCGCTGCAGGGTCTCATCAGGCATTTCAGGCCTGAGCTTGAGGCCAGGATAAAGGATTACGGACTGAAGAACGGCGGTGAGCCGCTGGCCGGAGGCTGGGCACACGATGCCGGTAAGAAGGGACTGCTTGTCTCGCCAGGCCAGTAAGCATGCCCGCGATGCGTAAGTTCAGAAGATCAAGATGGAAGTAAGAGTCTTGTACAATGCATGTTCCTTTTGTTTGGGCTTTTTCTTGGGCGGCTGTATATAGTTTCTCAGCAAGCCTGAAATCAAACTATCAACGCTTCACAAGCTATCCATCGTCCATCCTACAAAAACACCAGACGCCGTGCTGAACCCAGAAAGTCAAACTCAGGAGCATTGCCTACCCCAGGCATATCCCTACAAACTCTTCTCTAGAGATCGCATTGTCGCCGTCCAAGTCAAACTCCTCAATCATGGCTACCAGCTCATCGTTTCCCAACGTCTCGCCCAACTCGCGCGCCACACGCTGCAAATCCTGCAGCGTAATCCTTCCCTTCCCACCCTCATCGAACAGCTCAAACGCCCTGAGAATCTCATCCTCAGGATTCCTCGCCAGTATTCGCTGCGCCATAAGCGTCTGAAAGGACTGGAAGCTCAGCAACGGCCGCGCAGGAGGAGGATACGCCGCCTGGGCCGCCGCTCTCGCTGAGTCTCGCGCAGGCTGTTTCGAGTTCTGATTCTGCGACTGCGGTGTTGCGCCGTGCGTGCGCAATATGTCGAGAATCTCCTGCTTCGGCAGGTCAAAGCCCAGCGCTTTCATGGCGACCTTGAGCTCGTGGTAGTCGATGTAGCCGTCCTTGTCCAAGTCGAAGAGATTGAAAGCTTCGCTGATCTCCTCTCTTTGCTCCTCGGATAGCGAGGCTAGTGCCTGTGCATCCATGGCGGAAGAAGCGAGGCGGGATTCGCGCGTCAGGCGCTCGCGCTCGAGGCGCTCGGATTCGAGACGCTGTGCGTTTTTGGGAGCGGAGGGGAATGCGGGAGTGGAGAATGTGGGCGCACTGGGCCCGGCGGCAGGGCGGTTCAGACCGTAGCGAGGCTGGTTGGAAGAGGTTGCCATGGATTGTGGGAGATGTGTAGGTGGCTGCGATGTGTACGTGGGTGCAACGAGAGTGTGGGCGCAAGCTGGTTGTGGTGTGGCGCAAAGCTTGCCTTGCCAATGAATTCGTGATCGCGATCCTGCAGAGGGGACGAAGGGCACGTTTTTGAAGTCGAAAATGAATATCGATACTCGTATACGGCGTTGAAAGACTACGAGTCGTTGTCCGTGACTTCTTTGTTTGGGTGTTGCGGGTTGGGCTTAGGTCGACGCGACGTGAAAGTAGCGCGTTCGTGCAGGTGGGGCTAACTGGAAGTGGCTGGTAAACATGCTTGGAAGGTCGACCATTGCTTGCACGATGTGGTCGGATTGCACTGATATTTCTCAAGACATCGAAAACGCGTTAGAATGTCTCGATGAGTCGGAAAGCAAGATCAAGAGTGCACTCTCCAACCTCTCTCAGCATGACCAGGTTCACGCAAGTGCCCTGCCCCAGCAAGTACTGCACAGCGAGCTGAACACTGACAACCCGCATGTGATTGCCTTGTGGTGGACAAGACGTTGACACACTGAACCAGACTGGCCTTTCGTGTGTCTGAAACATTTCATTCTGGGGCTGAGCATCTTATGTGGGGGCGAGGAAAAGACGGAATGCTCAGGCAGCAGCAGGTAGCAGCAGGAACCTTTCAGGCAGCATGTCTGCAACCTCCAACGCTGCTCAGCGCTTGACTAGCTGCAGCATGATTCGTCGATTGCACTTGACTTTGTCATCAACGATCCGTTCGTCAATCTATGCAGCAACTATTGCCGTGGTGAGACTGCACCGTCGCACGTGATCATATCTTGGCAGAGGCATCACCGTGAGAGCGATTACTATTAAATCGCTCTCGATCCCCGTATCCTCTTTTCAAATCAATCGTGTACCTGAAATACTCGTCCAGCAAGCAGCTTTCACTTTTCGCGCGCCAGCATTGCTCGTTGCGGACGTCGCCGCAACAGCTCGTTTCTTGGCGCGTTTTCTGCTTTCTAACAGCTCTATTAGGTCGACCAGGGTGCACGACCACACCCATCCGCAACCTCGTTTTTTTCTACTTCATCCGCGCCTGCGCGACCGCACACCGCGCAAAGTTCGTTGAGTCGACATTAACGCGCGCGCGACGCCTCGCACACGGCCAACATGTCTTTCGGCGGCGGCGGTGGCTTTGGAGGCTTCGGCTCCAACAACCAGCAGCAGTCCACGGGCTTTGGATTCGGGTCGAACAACAACAACAACAACACCACTGGTGGTAAGTAGCAATCTCTCTCTTGATTTTGGAGTGGCTGCCTCTCGCGGACACGTCGACAATGTGTGCCAATGCACTTCGCACCGAGGGCTTCTCCTGGAATCCTGTCTAACTCGTCCTTCGCCTCAGGCTTTGGCTCGAACACCGGTAACGCATTCGGCTCGAACAACAACAGCACTGGCGGCGGCATGTTCGGCGGTAACACAACGAGCACTTTCGGCAGCGGAGGTACGTGGTTGCTTTGCGCGTTGCAGTCGCGTCATGCTTTCGCCCTTTACGTTGCTGCGTCTGCGATGATAAACATTGGCACACGTTGCACGCACCTATCCTAGCCTGGATCCTGCGCCGCATCTCGAGCTCCTGTGCACCAGCACCCTCGTCAATGGCGATATTACTTATACTAACATCTTCTGTGTAGGCGGCTTTGGTGCCACTAACAATAACGCCCCTTCTGCGTTCGGATCGAAACCGTTCGGGAGCTCTACAACGGGCGGCGGCCTCTTTGGCGGCAGCGGCGCAACAGGAGGCTCGACATTTGGTGGCTTCGGGTCAACGAACAACAACCCATCTTCCGGGTTTGGCGGCGGTGCCAACACCGGCTCAGGCATGTTTGGTGGTGGAAGCAAGCCTGCATTTGGAGGTGGCGCGACGACCAACACTGGCAGTGGCTTATTCGGCGGTGGAAGTACCGGTGGGTTCGGTACCAACAACACCACAGGAGGCTTTGGCAGTGGCACCACTGGCGGCTTTGGCGCAGCAGCAGCAGCAGCACCTACCAACAACGGTACCGCAAGTACACCATTCCAGGCCCACACCGAGAAAGATGGCACATCTGCGACACAACACTACCAGACTATTACTTTCCAACAACCGTACCAGAACTTCTCTCTTGAAGAGCTGAGGCTGGCCGACTACAACCAAGGACGCCGCTACGGCAACTCGAATGGCCAAGGCGGCGCATTTGGTCAGAGCTCGACCTTCGGCGGGTTCGGCGCCAACAACACCACAAACACCACTTCTGCATTCGGAGCCAACAACACGAACACTGGAGGTGGTCTATTTGGTGGTGGGGGCACAACAAACACGACCGGCGGCTTCGGGCAATCCACAGGAGGTTTCGGTGCAAACAACACTGCCAACACTGGCGGTGGCCTCTTTGGCGCGAAGCCAGCGACTGGTGGCTTGTTTGGAGGATCGAACACAGCCACTACAGGCACCACTAGCGGCGGTCTCTTTGGAGGCGGCTCGACATCAAACACGACTGGAGGCTTCGGCAGCGGAGGCGGCTTCGGCGCGAATAATAACAACAACACCGGCGGAGGCCTTTTCGGTGGCAACAATACTGCAGCGAAGCCCGCATTCGGCACCGGCGCAACAAATACTTCCACGGGTTTCGGTGGTTCCACGAACTCAGGCTTTGGTCAATCGAACACCGGTGGAGGACTCTTCGGCCAGAACAACCAAGCCAGCGCCGCACCTGCCTTCGGCGGTGCCGCACAGACGGCAAATGCAGGCGGCGGTTTGTTCGGTAACGCAGGCGGTAGCGCATTCGGCCAGAATAACGCCACGCAAGCACCGGCATCTGGCGGACTCTTTGGTGGTGGTGGAGGTGGTGGTTTTGGCCATAACAACAACCAGGCCAAGCCCGCGGCGGGCGGTCTTTTTGGAGGCGGATCTACGACGACTAACACTGGTGGTCTGTTTGGTGGCGGCGCATCTACTACAACTCCAGCATCTGGAGGCCTTTTTGGAGGTTCGAACACTAACAACACCGGGGGTGGATTATTCGGCGGTGCTAAGCCTGCGACCACCGGCGGAGGCCTCTTTGGCGGTGCTAGCACCACGAACACTGGGAACGCAACTGGAGGTGGCCTTTTCGGTAACCTCAGTGGACAAAACAACCAGACAAACGCCAGCTCCAGCCTCTTTGGCGGACAGAACAACCAGCAGAAGCCCGGCGGTCTCTTTGGCAACTCTACTGCAGGCACCAACACTGGCGGTGGTCTTTTCGGCAGTATGGGTCAGAACAATCAACAGCAGAATGGCATGGGTGGCTCTATGTTTGGAGCTAGTCAGCAGAACCAGCAACAGAACCAGCAACAGCACGGCAACAGCTTGTTTGGTGCATCTGGAAGCTCTTTGTTGAACACTTCTCTGAACACCAACCCTTACGGAAATGATGCACTGTTCGCTGGCCTTGCTACTCCTACCCAGAGCCCTGGTCCCATCGCCACTCCTCTTTCTAGCAGCCAAAAGAACAAAAAGAGCGCCATCTTGCCTCAGCATAAGCTGAACCCTGCCGCTTCTACTCGTCTCCTGACGCCCCAGGCTAAGCGCACAGGCGGCTATGGATTCACATATTCTACTTACGGCAGCCCAGCTAGTGGTCAAGCTACACCTAACCTTGGTGGTAGTCTTTTCGCTGGAAGCAATTTGTCGCGCTCGCTTGGTAGTAGGAGCACCTCTGTGAGCAATCTGCGTAACAGCTTCACTCCTGAGACCAGTATCTTGGCCCCAGGTGCTTTCTCTACAACCGGTCGCTCATTCGGCAACGGAAGTCTGAAGAAGCTCAACGTCAATCGTTCCATCAATACACGCATCCCGCTCTTCGATGAGCCGTCGCACAAGCGTGTCAGCTTCGCCGGTGGTGACGGTGACACTCTGAACAGCAACGCAAACGGAGAGACTGCCATGGTGGTGCGCAGGGATGATGATGATGCATCTCCTGGGCCTGTTAACGGAGATGCTAGTCCCGAGCCCTCTCGCCCGGCCATGCAGCAAGTCAATGGCAACGAGCTTGCACGTGTACCCAAGAACGACTCCTCTTTGACACCAAAATCATCTCCAGCTATCAACGCGCAGCTGGGCGAAGACCCTGAGCCTGGCGAATACTGGTCTCAGCCATCTCTGCAACAGCTGAAGAAGCTCAGCAAACAAGAGCTCAAGAGCGTGCGCAACTTTGTTGTTGGCCGCCATAATATCGGTCAGATCGAATTCCACCAAGGCTCACCTGTGGATCTGTCGGACAGCAACCTCGACAAGCTCTTTGGCGACATTGTGCAGCTTAATCACCGCAACGCCACAGTCTATGGCGAGAACTGTTCTTGCCTGCCGAAGCCACCAATGGGTACCGCGCTGAATCACCCATCGCGCGTCACTCTTCTCAACTCGTGGCCTCGCAACAAGGCTGGTAAGAAGGATGCTAAGCACTTGGAGCGCCTGAAGCGCGTGGCTGGTACGACTTTCGAGAGCTACGATGCCAGCAACGGTGGCTGGGTCTTCACAGTGCCCCATTTCTCGTCATACGGTCTTGACTACGAGAATGATTACAGCGATGAGGAGGAGGACGAGTCGAGTGAGCTGAGCCCCGTGCCCGACACACCTGCGCACACATTGCTCAATACAAGCCAGATGACCCGCACGCCCCAGCAAGACTCGCTTGTTAGCCCTGACGGGTCTAGCCCCGATGACACTTTCGATTTCAAGCGAGGCATGCGTGCTCGTGTAAGTGTTCCTGGCGGCTTTAGCGACCAGGCTGCGTACGAAGAGTACGATGACGAGGAGGACTCTCGCGGCGAGTCTTTTTTAGGGGAGCGCTCCGTGGGTTCGCTTGAAGGCCAGCAAGAGGCTGACTATTATGAGAGCGAATCCGAATTGGACCAAGACCAGAGCATGGCGGATTCTGTGTCTGGACCTCTTCACACCACGGAGCCAGCAGCCGCTACAGAAGCAGACCCTTTCAGGAGCACGCTCAAGGCGCCAAAGTCAATCTTGAAAGCGAGTCAGGTCTTCATGCCCAATTTTGGTACGCCTTCAAAGGGACAGGCCGTCTTCGACGACGACTGGGCGGATCAACTCCAGCGCACTATCAGCCCAAGAAAGCAAGACCGCAACACCCTGCGCGAAAGCCAGGGCCATGTTCTTCGCGAGCACGATAGGAGCCCCACATTTGCAACACAGTCTATCAACGCGCGCCCCTTTGTGACACATATAGATTTGATGAACTCGCTCTTCGGGGAGACAGAGCACCATCGGGAGTCCTTCTCAAAGAGACAGGGACATGGCATCGAGGTTTGACTTCCCCTTCTTTCTTGCATTTGTTTTGGCAGGGCACTGTTGGTTTCTGTGAGGTGGCCTCACTTGAATTGATACGTCGGCCACTGTATGTAGATACAAATTAACATGGGACAAGATTGCTAAATCCTTGTCTCCAGTTACCATATTCGAAACGACCCAAAACTTCCCACGACCTCGACGAAATGTCCGAGCCCGACAAAGAGTTCCACAACTCCAGCAAGCCTCACTTCACCGAGACCGGCGTCCTGATTTACGGCAACAAGGGTAGTAAGAGCCTCGAAAGCGGTGCCTTCTCTTCTGCGCAGGAGCCACTCGTTGGCGCGACCAAAGACGTCCGGTTTCTCCAGATGCCAACATTTGATGATGTGAGCAATCTGTCGAGGTGACACAAGCGACCTATACTGACCATGCATAGGCGGCTCCCGAACCCCTGAGCATTCAAAAGCAGCAGACCAAGATCTCCACTGTCAACGGCGTACCGTTCGCCACAATCATCACCGAACCTGCGCCCATTGAGTTCTCCAGTCTGGCAAAGGCTGTTGCCGTCGACACAGCTGCAGGCGCCCACGAACAGCATGCCTGGCAACTATTATCACTTTTGTTTGATGGTGGTGACAGGATCAAGAAGCCAGCTGATGTTGGTACCGAACACATGGAGCGTTATAGGAAGGACAGGCTTTCCGAATTTTGGAAGGCTCTGGTTTTTGAGGATGCGCAGAAACATGTTCAGGAAGCGGCGACTTCTGAAGAGCGCGCCATTGCACAGCTGAGTTGCAACAACGTTGCTGAAGCTTGTTATGCTCTACTTGAAGGCTTGGACTTACGCCTGGCCACCATGATTGCGCAAATCGGTGGTGATGCGAATATGCGGCAGACCGTGACCACGCAAATTGAGGAGTGGCGACGACTGGATATGCTTGCCGAGATGGAGGATGCGCAACGTGCTCTGTATGAGTTGTTGTCTGGCAATTGCGCCCAGGCTGCTGGCAAGCAAGGAAACGGCCGTGAAAACAGATGTTCTACTTTCAACATCTCAAGCAGGTTTGCTCTCGATTGGCGTCGAGCATTCGGCCTTCGCCTGTGGTACGGCACCCTCGTGGACGAACCCATTGAGCTTGCTGTTGCACAATTTGCAGATGCTATCAGGGACGGGCTCGAAGATGTCAAGCCTGTACCTTGGTTTGTTCGCGACAACACTGACATGGGCTGGACCGATCCTGATGCAGCTAACCGCGAAGATCTTCTTTGGGGTATCCTGAAGCTTTACGCCGCCTCTAAGCTAGACATCCCAGCCAACGTGGAGGACGTTCTGGCTCCAGAGAACGTCTCTGGGCACCCTCTCAACGCGCGCCTGTCATTCCAGCTCTTTCAGCTCCTCTACTCCCGTCATCGAGATGAGATTGAAGAGCCTGAACGCAAGATTGGGATGCCGACATTCCGTGGCGACGGCGACGGCGACGGCGACTTCCGTCGATCGTTCATGTCATCGACAGCCACCGTCATCAACGCAGATGCGCAAGGTGCTGATCCCTTGGTCGAGCTTGGTGATAAGATCACTTTGTCTTACGCCTCGTCGCTCCACACTCGAGAGCACTGGACTACAGCGATCTGGGTTTACACACACCTTTCTTCAGCATCCATGCGTGAGCACTACATTCGATCAGTAGTCAACCAGTTCGCAAAATCCGTCACACTGGATGATTCGGACTCCACCTACGCCTACCTCACCAGCAACCTCCAGGTTCCTTTAACTTGGCTCCACGCTGCCGCTGCACTGCAAGCCAAGACTGAAGGTGATGCAGTCCGTGAAGCCACGCACCTCATCAAGGCTAATGAGCTTGAAGAGGCTCACGAGGTTCTCTGCCGCAGGGTCGGCCCCGATGCCATCATTTCGCGTGACTATGAGCCTCTGCGTGATCTTATGGCTGGGTTCGTCCCTGAAGAAACAGATGGGTTTTCTAGCGACAACGTATCGCTTGCTTCTTCCAAACGCAATGCTGCTGGCCGCGGAGATCCAGTTGCTGGCTGGGCACAAGGCGGCCAAATCTATCTGGACTACATCGAGCTGCTTGACCATACTGGGCGTCGCTCGACGTATCGCATTGACGAAGACCTTGAACAAGACATTCAGCACCTCCTCTACAAGCTGCAGAAGGCTCTTCATATCGCTGCACGCGATCGCCTGGAGTCGTGCGGTCTTGAGGAGCGTGTCGCACTGATGGAGATCGCTGGCACGGTCGCCAACCTTGTCGCAAAGAGCAAGGTAAGTTATCCATCACTACTTCTGCCGCTGACCTCCTTGACTAACTATCTTCTAGACTGCCAACCTTTCCCAGATCCTCAAGCTTCCGCTTACTGAAGATTTGTGGCTCAAGCACTCGTGCAATCTCAGCACGAGCTATTATCGCAACCTCATGGCGGACAGCAGGTAAGGTTCCCTAGCACGTCCATGTGATGTTGAGTAAAGAGAGACGTGTCGTGTTCTTTGAACAAACTCGCAGACGAGGGAAGGCCGCTTGGCATAAAGAACGGTCAGTATTCGTGGGTAATTGATACCGGCAAATGGCACAGTGGAGGAACATATGTATAGTAGGATATCGTAAAAAGACCAAGAGTCTTCATTCTTGTCAAACTTGTCTCGATGTGACCCATTCTGTCGCTGCTTTTCCCCCATGACGAAGAGCGAGCCCCAGCATGGGCTTCAAACAGTGATACAGCCAGGGTTCAATTGCTGGTGGATAAGCGGTCTTTTGCACTACAGTTACTTCACGTTATCACACGGATGTCGCAGCGGAAGGAGCAAATCAACAATGTTACATTGTACGGTATCACATCCGTCTAGTCGTCTAACAGATCCATGACTATTTGCGGTATCGCCTCAACACCATGTGCATGAATAGCGCTAATGGGAATGCACGAGACGTCCCGCTTCCACGCATTGTCGCGCCCACTGGGATGAGGCTGCGCGCCACTCTTGACATCTGCCAGGTACTTATGCAGCTTCTCGAAGTTTTCCTGTGTGCCGTCGAGATCCGCCTTGGTCGCGACGACGAACCACGGCTTCGCGGAGATCGGCTCGGAGGAGAGGAATGGCAGAGGCTCGATTGCAGGGTTCAGATCAGGGTAATCGAGGTCGTCGGTCTCGGTCTCGGTCTTTGATTCGACACTATTAGCGGGTTTCCACATGACCATGCGGCGCTCGGTTTCGGCGTTGAGTTCTCTGCCGCGGAGGGCTTCGTATTCGGAGACTTCTCGCCACAAGAGCTTCAGTGCCTGGACTGCGTCGCCGGCGTTGAGGTCGATGACGAAGGCTAGGACTGCAGCACGCTCGACGTGGCGGAGAAAGCCGAGACCAAGCCCCTTGTCTAGGTGCGCGTCTTCTATGAGTCCGGGGACATCGGCAATGGTGAAGCTCTCGCGTAGCTCGCCGTGCTTGTTGCGCTTTGTGACGAGGGGACGACCCTTATGGTTGTCGAGAACAACAGTGCCAACGTTCGGCTGAAGGGTTGTGAAGGCCCAGTTGCCAACTCGGGCGCGGCTGTTGCTCAGGGCTCGAAGCAGGGTACTCTTTCCAGCGTTTGGGAGACCAACCAGCCCCAAGTCTGCAAGGATCTTCAGCTCGAGTTGGACCGAGATCTTAAGACCCTCTTCTCCTTTTGTAGCCATCTTCGGCCTGTTGTTGAAAGGCGTCATGAAGTTGGGGTTACCAAGGCCACCCATAGCGCCAGCTGCGAGCAGTATAGGCGTTTCCATGTGCTTGTCGAGATCAAGCCAAATCGGCGACTGGGGCTCAAGGGCGGCGAGATGCGACTTTCGAGGCTTCGGTAGCTGAGGGAACTTCATCCTGTTCAGTTCGGTGGGCACTGTGCCAGGATATACCAGCCATCTATCTCTCTTGTAACCGCCGTCCTCTTCCACGACATCGCCGTTAGCTTCTGCCCGTTCACGCGCCATCTCTGCCTTCTCCGCCTCTTCCACGAGAATGTCGACTGGATCATGTCTCTGAATCTCTCGCACGATTGTTCCCACAGGTACCTTGATGAGAACATCTGCGCCCCTCTCGCCACCCTTCACTTTGCCCTGTCCATTGCGGCCTCGCCCAGCCTTGATGAGACGTCTGCGAGCGAGCTTATGCAGCGAGGTTTCACCACGCACTGCCTGGATGTATATGTTCCCTCCACTGCCTCCATCACCGCCGTTGGCGGGCCCTTCTGGGGTGTACATCTCGCGAAGAAACGAAACGCAGCCATGACCTCCAGCGCCAGCTTCCAGTGTGAGGATGGTTCGATCGGCAAAAGGGGTCAGAGAGTAGTCGTCTGGCGTGGGATCAAGCCGCGAGTAGTCGGCCTGTTCGGTGGCTGTAGAGCTACATCGTGCCTTCGACGGAAATCGTCTGCGCAGCGGACATCTGCGCGAGACAGCGAGGAGCGTCGATTCGGTAAAAGCCGGATACAGGAACGGTGTGAGCGTTCCACCAAGGAAACTCGGTCGAACAGAAGGCATACGTCACTATTGTTGGAGATTGTTGCTTGGGAAGGAGCGTTCGAGCGCGGTCGTGATGGCTTCAGTTTTGCGCAGCCAATTATCGCGCGGAAACTCCGAACTACGCCTTCTAGCTACTACTGGTACGCGACTCTTGCCCCAAAACTGCTTTCTAACGTGCCTCGGTCACTTCGAACGTTTCGAGCAGATTAAAGTGCTTCCAGACCTCGATCTCGGAGTTCGTCCTCGACATCTGCTGCATAGCGCTTACCCTCCGGACAAGCGACCCCGAGACGTCATTCACAATTCTCGCAGATGCCACAAACAGAGGACGATCTCACCTGAAACACGTCAGCCCTGCATCATCAGTATGTTTCGGTTCCTGACTTTGGCTGGTACTTGCATCGGCCTGCAAGCAGTTGATCTTTCAACATTGGGGAATTCAGACAGCCTCTTTCTCGGCCTTGACCAAACGATCATTATCCGCTTTGTCAAATGGGGCTTAGCTGCATGGGCCACAGTCGAAGCCAATTCGATGCTTAACAGCTGGGCCGAGAACAGGTGGGCACGAAATGGTGGCAAGGATGACTGGGATTGCCCAAACGAGCTCGCAGTTGTCACAGGCGGCTCTGGGGGTATTGGTGCTTGCATAGTAAAGAAGCTTGTGTTACACGGCATCAAGGTCGCAGTTCTCGACATCGGGCCATTGTCGAGCCAATTCACTGATGGCGAGTAACAGCGAATTCGATGGCTTCGATGGCTGACAATCCAGTAGCTGAGCGCGAAGTCATTCGATACTACCGATTTGATGTAACCTCGCGGGATGAAATCCATAACGCAGGGAAAGCTATCCGTTCTGATCTTGGATCACCGTCCATCTTGATCAACAATGCAGGCATCGGCAATGCTTACACGATCCTCGATATTCCTATTGAAGCTCTGCGAAAACTTTTCGACATCAATCTAATCAGTCATTGGAGTACCATACAGGAGTTCTTGCCAGACATGTTAGCTAAACGGAAGGGACACATCATGAGCGTTGCCAGCCTAGCCTCCTTCGTGGCCCTTGCAGGCGCAGTCGATTATAGTGCTACCAAGGTCGCTCTTCTCGCTCTCCACGAAGGTCTGACCCAAGAATTGAAGCATCGGTACAAGTGCCCCCAGATCAAAACATCCATCGTGCATCCAGGCTGGACGAAGTCGGCAATTACTGCGCATGAGGCCATCCAGGCCGGATTAACACGAGTCGGTGCCATCCTGTTAGAGCCAGAGTATGTCGCCGATGCTATGGTAAAGCAGATCATGGCTGCGAAGAGCGGGCAGGTCGTTCTGGGTCCGTCCACATTACCCAAGATTCATGCCTTTCCCGGGTGGCTACAAGAGATCATCAGAGACAGCCAAGCAAATGTGGTCTCTGGGAACAGATCAACTGCGATGGAATAATCTCGCATACACAGTCGCGTTGCGACATGTGCTTCTGGTCGCGGCCACAAATTGAGGCAGTTTGCCAATTGGGAGCCACAGTAATAACGCGGAGCGTGAGCGACAGCACCACCGCGTGCGTGAGAAAGTATGAGTTGCGAATACCGTCTACGCCATACCGACAAGCGAGTTTCGCGACTCTCCAGCGCCTCTGGAAGGGCGTCATCAGCAATGTATAGGTATTGCAAGGCCTCGGCTAGTGCATCGCGAATAACCACCACCTTCCACTTCACGACCGATTTCACCCATTTGATCGCCGGCGCGTTGCCAAGTCAATAAATCACACATGTGTATTGCGTCGACGACAGCCTGCATGCTAAAGTTAGCTTATTGGTAGATATTCTCGGACTACCACATGGCTAAGCCTCATAAACGGACAGGGGCCTTGCAGGTTCACTAAGCCTAAGTTGGCCCGATGCGGCCAACCATCCACAGAACACCGTCGGTGTTCGCACTCGAGATGCGAAGTTCTTAAGTGTGCAATGCCGTACGACCTGTTGTACGCTTCCTGGAATTGCTAGGTCGTTTTGCTGCTCATACGTTGAACCAGTCGTTTTTGATTTGCGACCATGCAATGTGGTTCAAGAGTGTCTTGCTCGCTTACTTCGCCGCGTCAATAGCGGTGACCGTCGTTACAGCATCATCTATTGCAGGTATGTCAAAGCATGTTGATACTGAAATCAAGTTTTTGTTGTATTAACTGAATTGCAGACAACGTTTCGTCTAAAAGGCAACACTTAATTGAGCACATTAAGTTTCCATCACTAGAGCGTCGTCAACTGCCTGTCGGAAACCAGACAAGCTCGGAGGGCTCGCAGTCAACTTCTGCCATTATAACACCATCCGGCACAGTTGTGACATCTGATGTCTCGCAATCCTCAACTTTTGTTCAGACTCCATCAGCGATCACAAGCCTTGAGTCAACAACGACATCCGCGCCCACGCAAGCCTCGTCGTCTGCGGGCACTACAGAAAGCCATTCTATTGAGCCAAGCAGCAGCAGTCGCGATGTTCCACCTCCCTCAAGCTTCATCAGTACAGACCTAACAGCGCGTCCAAGCTCGACGACCGAACAAGAATCATCCAATGCTTCATCCCGATTCAGCACCACCTTGTCAACGAGTGAGCTCTTGCAAAGTTCAACGTCATCAATACTCACCGATATTACATCTACCATGCCTTCTTCAACTGAAGAAGCGCAAACGCGTACTACAGAGGCTTCTCCAAGCACCCTCGAACCTACCATTGAACCGGCGCCCGCGAGCTCTCAGATCGCTTCTTCATCGGAGTTCACCAGTTCCTCACTTGACACTTCAGCATCGATTTTACCTGTAGGGACCGCAACACCCCCGCCTGATACTGTCGTTACCTCTATCGGTGACGTTACAACTTCAAATCCCGCATCCGAATCTGCACAATCTTCAGTGCCCGCTTCTTCGACGCATATCGTCACATCCGAAACAATCAGTACGGTTGTTGCTACCGCCAGTGCAACTCCTACTGCGAACTCCAGCGATCAACAGTCAACCACAGTCTCTAGCTTTTCTTCTAGTCCTATTAGTACTGCAGAACTGAGCACTACAACCGAAGATACAGTCTCTTCGAGTCTGGTTGTAGAATCTTCAAGTATCCCACAAGATCCAGTCACTATATCAGTCTCCGAACAAGCTCCCATATCGACCTTGGCTCCGGAGCCGTCGTCCGATGGGTTCCAGACGAGCTCCAGTGATGGGACAATTTTCTCAACATCGGAACTACAGCCCACCACCATGGTTACAATCAGCAACGCAGAGACCGAGAGTAGCGCGCAAACAACAATCACCTCAGAAGAAGTCCCGTCAACAGTGCTGTCGTCTACCATCGAACCGACTCCACCTCCTTCATCGAGTTTGGCCGAGATACCTGATTTATCCTCTCCGATAAGCATCTCGGAAAATTTGGCTTCGCCGATTGCGTCTGTTACCCAGCTTCCGCAGTCTACGAGCAGCGAGGGTGTATTGAGCAGTAGCTCTTTCGAGTCTCTGCCCCCAAGCAGCGCCGACCCCGGTTCAATTGCGCCTTCTACACCTTCTTCGAGCCAATCGGACATCGTCACCGCCTCCATCGAGATTTCAGTTACCTTACCCGGCACCCAACTGCCAAGTGGCGTACTCGAGCTCAGCTCCAGTGTTTTCGATGTTCCAAGCACAAGTCTCGATGTGAGCTCAGCAAACCCACCTCTGCCCTCGGCTACAACGGGAGCAGATACCAGCTTCTCTGCCACATCTACCACACCAAGTAGCTCGTTTCCCACTCCAAACGAAGCTCTGTCTAGTGTGATCGTAGAACCTACTTCTTCGTTTGTGGAAAGTGTCACGTCTGAGATGCCTAGCCTTCCCCTGCTCTCATCCATTATGCCAACACGTTCCCCCACTACTGTTCAAAGCATGCGTCCAATCACATCATCTGAGGTACTTATACCCACAAGATCTATCACGGCAAGCGAGCTATCGAGTGCCTCGTCCGTGAGCGATATTACTTCTTCGTTCGCACCGTCAGAGACACTTGTCACTAGTGCAACAATTTCAACCCTATCGTCATCATCAGAACAATCTGCGAGCATTTTCTCAGTACCTTCACCTTCGACAAATGTATTCTCTGGAACACAGACTACTGGTTCTAACCTATCCAGCTTGCTATCGTCTACCTTGAGCACCTTTGGCTCCTCAAAAGGTCCAGCTACCCAGGGTTCAGCCTCGCCTACAGGACAAACGGTGTCAACCAGCACCTTGGCTTCATCGATTCCTGAAATTTCTTCCTCCTTGACATCCATCGCGAGTGGTAGCCAGCCCTCGTCACCGCACAATCCCACCTCAGCTGTCGTCTCATCAACGACAAACAGTACTGCGGGTATCTCCATCCCAACGTCGGAAGCACCTCACTCAGACTCTATGAAGTTGTCTGGCCAGTCAAGTTTGATCGCTATCTCGACGCAGTCTGGATTCTCAACATCTGCTTCCTCTGGAGTAATCACAACCATAAGCACGAATGCGATGCCCCTGCCCACATCGATCATGTCTAATGGTACTCAGACACGACAGAGTACATCTATAACACCAGGAGTGGTCACAGCTACCTTCTCGACGGTTTACGTCTCCAGTGTTCGATCAAGTACAATCGACATGAGCACTGTTGCGTTCTCACTAATCAGCTCAGTGACAGAGGCTGCCGTCAACCAGAATCAAACGAGTATTCAAACTTCGAGCGATGTATCGTCCACCTTGACTATGAAGGTATCAGGAGCACCTGTGCCTGCAAGTGAAACCCTCACCTCGTCTGCCAAATCCGATCTTGGTGCAAACTCGACCTGGTCGTCGCCACTTCAACCATCACTGTCAACTTCAACCGGCTCTCCTGGTCTCAACAGTACAGCAACTAAAACAACAGAGCTTGGCATCACGTTTAGTCGCTCGATGCTTCCCACAGACGCAAGTACCAGCACCGCTACACGATTCAATGAAACGCACGCAGGGACTCTGCAGACATCTTCAATGCAAAGCTCAGGCAACTCTACCACTTCAGGTTTCATTGCCTCCGCCACATCGGACAGTACTTCCAGCACTTTGGCAGACGCCTTCAGCTCGACATCGACATATGGTTCAGACGAATCGTCAGCCACAGATAGTGCTGGCACCGACGCCTCGAAGACTGCTGTAGTGCCTGTTGCTCCTTCACATACTCCTAGCGAGACAGCACCAGCCGGTAGTCCGCCCCCACTCACGACCTCGCAGACTGCTGGTGTCGCAGTAGGTGCCACAACTGGTCTCTTGATCGCCGTCGTCGCAGCTATCTTCATCGCTCGCCGGTACCACGCGGCTCAGCAGGGAAAACGCGCGAGCATTGGATCCGTCTATCCAAAAGTTGCATATCTATACGATCCAAAGACAGGCGGAGACGGTGGCGATGCTGAAGCCCTTATGTCAGGTGCGACGGGCGGAACGCCTCCAAGCGGTCTCGCATCAGCAGTCGCTCAAGGCTTTCCAAACAACATGCAACGTCACAGTACAGGCGCAATGCCTGTCACTCGCTTCACAAGTGGGAATCACCCGTTCAATGAGTCAATCCGAAACCCGGCAAGCAACAGATACTCCGAGTACGCACGTCTAGACACCACGAGAGCGTTGTCTGCTGCAGTTGCAGGCTACAGCGCTGCCCCAAGACATTCCTCTTCATACACCAGACACCAATCCGATGGCACCAACCCGTTCAGTGACCATGTCATCCCATCACCAACCTTTGCTCCGTTCTCGCCAGACGACATTCGGAGACCTGAGCTCAAGCCTGACACGAACGACGGAAGAGGTGAGTACTTACAGATGCCTGTCAGTACTTACTCGTATCTCAACACGGCCGCCTCAATGTACCCGCCCATCTCTCCATATGCGCGCCCTTCTACTCAAGGACTGTCGCCACTCTACGATACCAGACGTCATACTGTAGACAGCAACCCTTTTGCAGACCCATTCGAGCATGATCTGCTCCTACAGGTCGATGAGCGTAACCGTACTTCTGACAGCGTCACCGTCTTCGCTTCGTCACCGAATTTAATGTCTCCCCGGACTCCACGCACCCCGGTAGGCCCGAAGCTACCGGTCAGACAGCCGAATGGCACAACCTCAGCCAGATCACTGCTTAGTCCAGTAGCGGCGAAGTACATGCACAAGGCACAGGAAGTCAAGATACCTCAAAAGAGTGTTGCATCGCCAGTCCTGGTGCAAGTGGGGCGGTCACCGGTGATCAAGCCATTCTCTCCGCCACCTGCTGCGCCTGAACACCGGGGTTGGGATGACATCAAGCGTCAATCTGAGAAGCGCTTCTCAGATGAGCAAAGCGTGCCTGCGCCACTTAACTATGAATCTCCGGTCATCCAGCGAAAACCCGTCCCGACATCAGACATTCCCATGAAGCCTTCGCTGACAGGCGCCGGACCGGCACTGTTGGCTGGCAATGGCCTGCCGCTGACTGTCAACATACCACATATGTGCAAGAAGAGTGTTGGGCTCGACGTGCCAAGAATACATGGCAGACCAGATCCAGCGGATGAAGACATGTCCAGCGATCCTGTCGTAAGAGAGAAGAGGAGCAGAGAGTTGAGATTTGCGGACCCTACATTGATCGGGAAGGAGTTCTGAAAGCCCTCATATCTGAGAAACGGCTAAGAGTACGTACATGTTCATTTTCACAATAATCCAGTCAAGCGAAATTTGCTGGCTGCTTTTTCTTCATCATTCCGTGTACATTTTAGCACAATACCCAGCGCTACAGGTGCCTTCATGTAAAAGTAGTATAGACAAAACAATACCCTGTTCAATGCAATTACTGAGCGGAATTGGACAATTGCACTGCCTTACGTGATGACATGTTTTTGCTGCCTCTACACTGTTGGTGGCGCTCGAACCCGTATTCCGTCGGTCACCGAACAACCTTTGCGCAGCACTTCGCCATGGCAATACACTCTCGCCCACGAACGCCAGCCACCTCGGCGGAGATCGACGCTTCGAGATCCCAAACGTATCTTCGCAGGACCCAACGCAACGGTCACGCTCGACTGCCGAGATTCAACCCAACGCAGCGCATCATCGATAATCGACTCATCGCCACATCACTGATGGCTCTCCATCCACCCATGTTCCCTGCGGCAGTAGCCCCAACGCCCGCCAGGAACAGGCACACAGTCAGCCGTCCGATGGCGTAAGTAAAAACTCACTTCCCTCGCCTCTTTTTTTTTTTTTTTCCCGCGCTCGCGGGCGCCGAGGCCTGCGCCCAAGTATTATCGAGAAACACACGGCGAAAACGCGATCCGCGGTGCAACCAGCCGGCTCTGGCGATCCGAGACTCGCGCTGCGGATCGAAAGGTATATACAGGAGTAATACCACAGGCTCATCATACGATGCCATGCGGTCGTGCCGCGGGCTACGTAAGTCCCAAGTCAAGATCACGATTAAGGCGGCTGACATGACAATGGCCTGAGGTTACTGCTGCGCGCCCCGGTCCAGTGCAGCCGATTGGCCGCGCCATTGCGCCAATCGGGGCATGGCCGCACAGGCGCTTTGGTTCGCCATGTGCGTGCTCCGTGCGCGGGGAAGCTGGCGAGGGGTTGCCGTTGCTTTCCACTTGCGGCTAGCGAAACGACGACTTGCCTGTTGCGCATTAGTGAGCATTGGGTCCCAGAGGATGATTAAGGTTTGCCACAAGCTTCGGCGCGCGGGTCGAAGTGCCGTGCTAGGGACTAAGATTTCGTATTGATGATGCTCGCTACGCTGTGCCGCGGGATTAACTCCGACCCATCGGACAGGTAAACTTAGCTGCTCTATGAAATGGGAAAGTGAGGATGCTGAGGGGGTTGTGCACAAACGTTGAAACAAGGCTAACCGGAATGGGCACACATTTGCCTGTCGCTGATCATTGTCCCGCTGAGGACGACGCGTGAAAACGCGTCTCTCCATCCGTACCAAATCGCAACTTGAACGCCCAAAGTCCAAAGCAGATTCCAGAACATGATAGCCCGATGATGGTCACAAGATCATGATCCAACCTTTCCTCAAGCTCAGCCTGTGACAAACTTTCAGTAGCTGTCACTTCAGCCCAGCCGCTCCAGACCACGCAGCCCGTCAATCAGGCCGCTAAAGTTCTCCTCTTCGACCACGGCAACACCCTGACGCTTGCTTCTCCTCCTATTCCGCATGTCCACGAGCCACTCATGGGGTGAAGCTTCGATAGCGATTGGGCCTGGACACAACGGCAGCTTCTGACGATGCTCTTGTTCATACTCCAGCACCTGTTGGTAGTGATCGATCTCTCGGATCATGCATTGGACAACCTTCTTCAGAGTTTCTTGACCATAATCGAGGCTAGAGATGAAGGACCTCGCCTCTGCCCGAGCTGAGTCTGCATCAAGTTGCACGAAGCTGTGAAACAGTCGTCGCTTGTGTACGTCAATCGCGGTATTGAACGGAGGCATCAGACCACCAAGGTCACGCACAACAAGGAAAGGCGTCTCTGTGTAACTCCAACAGTCTTTTGCGTGCAATGTGTTCTGGTAGTAGACTTGAACGTCAAGGAGGTGGGCTTTGACGGCACCTACGACCATAGTGTTCTGAAGCTGCTGCCTCAAGTCTTTGACGTCCAAAGACGAATTGAAGACGGGATTGTTCGACAGCAGGTCGATTGCTTTGGTCGCAGAACGTGTCGTGCGAAGCTTCGCAAAGATTGTATGAGCCTGGCCGAGGCGGAGAGTCGTAATATCTTTGCTTCCTAGGTACTCGATAACTTCGCATCCATCCCTGGTTCGTAGATCGATGCTTACTTGGCTTATCTCTCCTATAGGCTGCTTCGATCGAGCGTACTTTAGGACACGCTTGATACGTCCAGGGAGAGACTGGAGATGGTTCCAGTTGCTGACGGAAACGTTCTCGCAACATTGCTCCGTGCAATCCATATCCGCGAGGCCAGGGTTTCGAAGAAATGGGACAGGTGCAGGATTGATGTGATGGATGTGGACGTCCGGGTGGGATTTGGAAACCTCGTGCAAAGCGTGCGCAGCAGGAGAGAGAAGCACAACATGGGCACGTTCATTCCTCAAACCGTTGTTCTCGAGAGACCGCGCGATCCCTTTGATGACCTCGGCCATTGATGGATTTGGACGCGGTGGTTTCCATGCCTGTGTGCCGTATTTGGAAATCGATGTGATGAGCTCGCCAAGAACTTCCTCGGTGTCTGCATTGAAAGGTCCGAGTGGAAAGAGCTGGTCTGGGCGATTGCCTGTGACAGATTGATGAGTACAATGCGTTGTATAGAGTGCTACGCGATCACCCCGCTCGAGGTGGTATAGAGCACTGTGCACGGCATCCAACGCTCGGCTTAGACATTCCTTGCTGACATAGTATCTGGGCTGACTTTAGTCTTGAAAGTTTCGTCCCATAAGACGGCACTCACGCGTTGTCTACAACGAGAATGACGTCTATGGTACCATCGAGAAGTGGGACTCGGTTGTGGAGAGCGCCTTCCACTTCGACGGCGATCCAAAACTCTTCCTGTCCAGATCTGGAGAGCTGAGCTGCCTCGGAAAAGATTCTCACAGCGGCCCGTAGGATAGTCGGAACCTCGACGCACGTGCCTAAGACCTGACTTTCATGGTCCTCACGATGCTCCGTCGGCGACGGGAGTCGTCTCGCGATACGGTCCACGATGGAAGCTAGCCTGGCCCCACTGAAGATATTAGCAATCAGTCGTACACATATTCTTAGTGATTAGCCTACTTGCGCCCGTTTCTCCGAATGTAAGCATCTACAGCATCGCCGCTGGGCTCTGGTGATAACTCTTCGCTGATGCCGTCTTCGCGAGCTTCGAGCGACGATGGTGACACTAGACTTGGTGTGTCGTCATTGCTGTTTGTCTCGCCAGTGCCTGAACGGCGCAAGCGCGACAAGCCGTTGAATAGTCGAAGGACAGATGGCCGACGTTTGGAGGGAAGAGCGCGGTCTTCCACAACCTGGTTAGTGCTTTCGGAAGTTGTCTGCCTGCTGAGCCCAGCATCTGGGGCGTCCAAGGCACCTGCCCGCTCGTACGAAACCTGGTTGTCTAGCAAGGGCCAGCCAGTGGTTGCTGTCGGTGCAGAAAGGCTGACAGGGCCACCGCCGAATGCTTCTTCTTGTTCACGTCTGCGGGGTATGTGTGTAAACTCCCCCATACTTGAGCCTGATGCCGAGGAGCGGCTTTCTCTACTCTTTCGTACCATTAGAGGTTGGCTGTTGGGCAACCGACTGACAGGCAGAGGTGTCACGGTCCAAGTCAACGGCACTTCGAGAGGGGCAGTCAACTCGAGATCAGACGCTACGGCGCCGTAACCAAGAGGTGACTCCCAGATATCACATCTGATCTCGTCGATAATGTCGTCGAGAGGCCCGTACACGTACTGGTCGATTGGAGTGTGGTGACTTGACTTACGGAATATGCGTTTGCGGAACGTCGCTCTTCGTGGCTTTTTCTGTATGTGCAGCGGCGGCGGAGAAAAGGCAGCTTGTTGTGAGAGTGACGGGACGCTCAGTGCTGCTAGCTCCATGCCGGACGCGTCGAGGCGCAAACGGACAGCGTGTCGCGTCGTGTCGAGGACGTAAATAAAGGTGAAAGAGGAGTAAACAAACTTTTCCAGGCACCTCACGCGACGTCACTGGAAACAATGCTCGGAATGTGAAGAAGAATACAAAAGTGTTGTAGCCGGATGAATGTGCATGTAGAGCTTGTATGTTCGTTGTCGGTGGTGTTTGAGTTCACGGCCAGCCTTTCCTGGCTGCCCATCGTGCCGGAAGCCGCGACCCAAGTCCACGCTGCCCCTGCCAGCACCAAACACTCTCGTCGGCATGCTCCAGGACCGCAGCTGCAACAATCCATACGTGTGAGAACGGTCAGGAATCATGCACGGAGTCGAGAAGACCAGCTCACTCATGCTTCTGCTGTCCTTGCAATCGCAACGTCCAATCGTTCCTTCATCCTAGCCATTGTTTCATCATCTCCAGGCTGCTGGAAGCGGATCTGGATTTGTTAGCGACCAGACAAACTGAACGAGGCATACGTAGGAGTGTCTCACGATATCGTCTCCAGTCCCGAGTCCGTATAGAACAGACTCTGAGATACTGGCGTTGACGGCTCTCTTCACACGCTCTTCCCAGACCCCCTCCCAATTCCATTCGCCGGGGCGCCGGTTCCTTCCTAGAGCTTTTCCATCACCTGATGTGCCTGTACTCGGACTAGTGGCCTGCTGTGACGATATCGCTGGACCACGATAAGCTCGCCATGCATGGTAGGCGCCTGGATTTGCGGCAGCCTCTAAGGAGACAGAATCTAGCACCGTCTCTTCGCTGAATGTGGATCGCATATACTCGAGGATTGTCACGATGGAGACACCAGTCGCTGTCGATAGTGGACCCGGACCGCCTGAAGCACCCGCCTCTTCCACCGGATGCACAGACGTAACACTATGAATTGTGCGGTCGACTTCTGACCCACCCACGCTGTGTGAGCTCACTGTAGACCGTCGTGCACGTCCAAACCAATGTGGGAAGCCATGGCGGAGACTGAAACCACCTGGCGGTAAGCGTTCCTCATCGGTTGCACTGACGGTGTCGGTGTCCAAGGAGGCAGTTGTGTGGGTGTAGGTAGTGAGTGGCGTGAGCAGAGGATGGAAGACGTCGGTTGAAAAGGTCACAAGGGGTGGCAGAGCCGGATAGCTGGATGGGAAAGAAATCTGAAAGCGTAGGACAGCAGGGGCGTATGGACCTGTCGAGCGTGAATACAACGCGATTCTGTACGGGAGGCAGGCATGGCGCTCGCAGGCTTTGCTTAGCTCTACGACATCTGACTACCTTTTCGCACGAATATGACGCCAACCCAGAGTGACGGATCACCGGGTGTAATGCTCACGAAAACACCGTCGAGCTGGGCATGTCGCAGGGTCGAGCTATTTTCTGTTAAGACGGAGCGCCAAGCGGCTGACCGCGACGTACAACTCGATGAGCAGGTGCTGCTTTCGGAACGACGACAGCCGCGGGGTTGAGGCGGCTAGAGACACAGGCATAGTGTACAATATATTGGTGCTGTACGCTGGTGGTCCACTGCGGTGAAGGGTGCAGGAGCGTTGAGGGACGATCGGCGGGTGCGCTAGCGAAAAGCGGGCCCTTTAGCCGCTGCACCTGTCACCTTGAAGCGCACAACACCACAAACCGTGCCTTGTCGTCTCCGCAATGGAGATGAGCGCGCATCACGGGTCTGCTGCAGAAGACTCGCAACGGTCGACGTGGCAGTGCAGCAGATGCAGCTAATATGGCGCAGACTGCAACTGCTCGATTGGCATCAAGAAAATGCACTACCTACCCAAGATCATGTCAGTGTCACCACGATAATCGGTATTATATGCTCGTGTGGCCGACTCTCGCTTGCTCGCTCGCCCGTGGTGTGTATACATTAGCATCCGTGGCAGCAGGGCATCCTGCAGAGACTACTGCAAGCGGTCGCGGAGTGTTTTGGCGTGGACAGGGCTGTCGTGTGTTTATTACACGTTGGTGCGTATCAGTTGCTTTTGGACGCGGCCATGCTCGGATGGGGAGTGCGAAACCTGGATACACGCCGGGTGTGACGTGCGCCGTTTTGGCAAGTCACACATGCAGGCATAACAAGGTTAGTGGTGGTGCGCTTGTGAAGGGGCCACGGTCCAACTGTGACAGAGTCCACAACATATTATCGATCCGGGTTGACGGATGCTGCGGGTCTTGGACAGCAATCAAGGAACGCGCTGAATTGCGATCGCCCGGTCATGTCCAGGCAGACACAGGTCTGTCTTCAGGCCTGACCGCCTGTCGTGCAACGTAAGAGCGTCGAAATGCGCTGGCTCCAGTCAAGACGAAACAGGCAGAGCAAACTGCGACAGCATTACACGTTACTACCGCGCCTCACGTGCCCCGTTACGCATTGGTCGACTGCAGAGGAGAGCAGTGACTCCTGCGAGGAGATCGGAGAAATCGACCCACGCTGTCGGGTCCGTCAAGTGTCTTGTTTCTGCGCGCTCCAGCGCAGTTGCCAGGGCCTGTCCACGACCAGTCCGCAGGTCCTCTGGATCCCCACGAACCCCAGGCACAAGAATAGCCTGGCAGCTGCTTTGGGCATGCGGCCTCGCGGATGCGGATGCGGCTGCAAAGTGTGCTCGACGCGTCTGCGACGGGCAGAGGCTGCGATGCCCCTCATCGGAGGATTCGCGTGGAGCAATCACACGGCAAGGACCACAAGCCTTGCGCGACCAGAAGACACTAAGAACGACTGGCTGTCTCAGAGTCTTCTCAGGCCCCTGTCCATCGAGTTCATCTCGCGTGGAAAATGCAAGCCACCCTGGCCAATGGCTGCATCAGCGCCAGCCTTACGTCTGCCGTCTACACCGCCACAAGGATTCGGCGTCGAAACAGCCGTTGTGCCCTGCTGCCCGCTTTTGTAGCGCGTCCAGGGCCGGTCGCAAACTGTGCCCGGCGCTGCTGCTGCGACAACTCAGCTCGACGCGCGACGGACGCCATCCCGGCTCCACCAGTCAGTCCACGAGGGCGGACAGCAAAAAGGCTGCTACTACGCTGGGCAGCAGCACAGCAGCAACGTACCGACCGCAGATGCGCGCAAGGGCGCCGTCAGCTGATGTGCCTGGCCTGGCGTGCTCGGGCAGCGAGCCTCAACACGTCTAATAAACAATGTAATCAACCATGACGGCACGACGGGCTCAGCAGTAACCTCGTGTAAAGCACTAAGCCATATGCTGCGCGCCGGTTGGCCCAGGAGCAGTACAAACTCTCACATCACGTTGACCGCAAGGTTGCGTGGAGGTGATACCTGGGGCAGCAAAAGGAACGGCCGCGAGTGGAGCGCCAGGGCGCGCGGCCAGGGAGCGGTCTGGGACACGCGAAACGTGCTGCGTCGTTCTTCCAGCCACTGTAGCGCGCGACTCGTGTCGTCGAAGCGCCGGCGTGATGACGATGAGCTGGATCGCACGCAAAACCATACGTTACCGCAGCAAGGCGCCGCAGAGGCTATCGCTGCGCTGCTCCGCGTGACGCCCTACATGTGGATGGTTTCTGTGGGCAACGTCGCGATGGCGGCTCTGACCTGACACAGCACTCCAGATACACCGCCATTTTTGGGTTTTTCGTCGGAGCAATCGCGGTTTGAAGCGACGTTGCCCACGCCCACCTCATCAGCAGCGCGACGTGCTGCAGGCATGATTGGCCCGCGCGCGCCGGAGCTGGCTTCTGGAAAAGCAGAGGCGAAGGCGCTTCTGGCTGACTCGCAGGCTGTCAAGAGTCAAGGTCGAGAGCAAGAGTCAATTGCGCCGCAAGGTTATGCTGGGCGGCGTGACGGCCCCTGAGCTGGTCGAAGAAGGAATTTTGGCTCTGAATAGTGTCCATCGGAACCAAGTCCTATTTGCCCCCGGGGAAGCTGGGAGCAGTGCCGTTTCCGTTTACGGCGTCTCAGCGGGCAGCAAGCAGTCGGCACGACGTTCGCACATTTCCTGGCAACGACAGGGATACCCGGCTCCCTCTGATGCAGTGCTGAAGTTACAGTAGGCTAGCGTCTTTGAACCGTATCCGCGGTTTTGGGCTAACCTCAACCCACATGTTTTTTTGCCGGGACGCGGCCGTGCGCGTTGATCGTCTTCGCGAGTTTCCAAGTCATCGCACGACGTCTCAACGCTCTTTTGCAACTCTCCCTGGCCGACCTTACTCGATCAACCCTAGCCTGCCCGATGTCGTGGATTCCGCCCAACCCGGTCCCAGTCTTGTGTGAGGCACGCAGGACCAAAGCGCCGCCAACCCTGGCCCTCGCTCAGGGGTTACAGCGGACCTGTTGTCTTCGGGCACAGAGTTACCCATCTCGTCCGGTGACCTGGAGTCACGATTGACGTGCGGCTAGCAGCAACATGGTTGCCAGCACAGCATTTGCCTGGTCGCCGGCCGCCAAACCGCATGCTGTGCCTGCCCAGTCATGGCATCACGGCTCCGCTTTCATTTCACATTCGCTGGTCCTTCCGCTGTCCCTATCCGCCCAGACTGCGTATCCATATCCACAACAATCACCGCCTGTTTCTCCGTTTCCTCCCCGCTGCCCTAATCCCTGCACGTCCCAGCGGCCCATCCGCTTCACGACGCCACTTAAATCTTGTCCGCCCTATATACTCTGAGACGCTCGCAGCCTTCTTGTAGCTTTGAGCCCTCCCTCTACACCCTGGAGGTATTGACTTGACACCAACCCGCACATGTCTCACCTGTTCCAACGACTTGAAACATCCACCAACGCTGTATATCTTGGACGATAACAATCGCCGCATCCTCCACCCACGCACACATCACCACCACCACCACCATCACCACTACCTTAGCCACGCCACCAATGGCTCGATTCGGCAGCCTTTCTGCCACGGGCAGAGGCAAGACGCCTTTCCCGACCCGTCAGATGGCGATTCTGGGTGAGTGAAGGAGTGCCTGTAGGCGTGAGAAGCAGTCGGCTCACATGATGCAGCACTTTGCCGGATTTGCGAGCCCATCGCCTTCATGTCCATCTTCCCGTACGCCTTCAAGATGGTGGAATCGTTCGGACTGGAGCCCAGCAAAACAGCAATGTACACGGGCATGGTCACGTCGGCGTTTGCTTTTATGGAGTGTGTCAGCGGCATTTTCTGGGGCCGACTGAGCGACCGCATTGGGCGCAAGAAGGTGCTCCTTGGGGGTATGTTCGGCACCGGGCTGAGCATGCTGCTCTTTGGGTTTGCCCAGAGCTTACCAACGGCGCTATTTGCTCGGGCCCTCGGTGGCCTTTTGAACGGGTGAGGTCATCTTGTACGCTAGAGCCCAAATTCCCGCTAACCGAACATGCAGGAACATCGGCGTCTTGCAAACGACGGTCGCTGAGCTTATTACGGATGAGAGGCACCAGCGTAAGTTTGCTCTAATGACGGATTGTGTGTCGATGGTCGACTGACGCTCATAGCGCGCGCTTATTCCATCATGCCTTTTGTGTGGTGTCTTGGGTAAGCATTTTCCTGGGTACTACGTTGCTGCAGCCTACTGACCGCCTTTTTACAGCACCATTGTTGGCGGCTCTCTTGGCGGTGTTCTCGCACAACCCGCAAAGGCTTCCCCTGCATTCGTCGGCACCGTGTTCGAAACATACCCGTTCCTGCTGCCCAATGTTGTGTGCGCTCTGGTCGTTGTGTTTGGGCTCGCGGTTGGCATCTTGTTTCTGCAAGAGACGCACGAGGACAGGAAGTACGACGAGGACCGTGGTCTTGCGGCGGGCAAGTGGCTGCTGAGCAAGGTGTGCGGAGCAGAGCGAAAGGCCGTCTTTGACGAAAAGGCTGCATCCCTGGACGAAATGACATGCATGTTGGAGGACCACGACATGCACTCGCATGCTTACCGAAGTACCGACAGCTCGCCGACACTATGCAGCACCCGCACATCCATGTCGGAGCCACCGGCATTCTCTTTGGACCAGGAAAAGGCGCCGGCGCCACCTGTGCGACAAGCGTTCACGAAGCAGGTCTGTCTGAACATTCTGTGCTACGGCATTCTCGCATTGTAAGTGTCCAACGGGCGGCATGAGCTGGGGTGCAAGGGCTAATTTTTTTTCTTTTGAACCAGCCACACAATCTCGCTGGAGCAGCTTCTGCCGATCCTCATGTCCAAGAAGGCGTTCCAGCCGGGCACGGAACAGCTGCCTTTCCGGTTTGAGGGCGGATTCGGATGGAACACGCAGAACATTGGCGCGTTCCTAGCGATGCAGGGCGCGATGCAGATGGTGGCGCAGCTGGTCTTGTTCCCCTGGCTCAGCAAGAAGCTCGGCAGCCTGCGCACTTTCTGGATCACCATGTGCCTGTACCCGATTCTCTACATTGCGGCGCCGTACCTGGCTCTCCTGCCGGAGACGCTCCGGATTCCCGGACTTGTACTGTTGCTCATCGGCAAGGTCACGTTCCAGTCGCTCTCGTACCCGTCTCTGGCGATTATTCTGGCCAACTCGTCGCCGTCGAAGCGGGTCCTGGGCACGCTGAATGGGGCGGCGGCGTCGTCTGCCAGCATCTGCCGCGGCTTTGGTCCTACCGTGTCCGGAGCGGTGGACAGTCTGGGCATGCAGCTGCACATGTCCGGGCTGGCGTGGTGGGCGATTGCGTGCGTTGCGCTTGTGGGGTGGCTCCCTGGGCTGATGCTCAAGGAGTCGGACAAGCGCATCATCAGCGACGACGACGAGGAGGCTCTGGTCGACTGCGCGTCGGACGCCGAGTCGGTCCTCACCCTGACGCCGGACGAGGAGGCCGAGATGGTCCTGTCGAAGTAAAGAGAGAGAGAGAGACAGGACCCTGACGAGACGCGATTTTCACCACTTTTCTCATCAAAACTTTGACTTTTTGCGCGGAGTTCCTCGGATCCAGGAACATAGACACCAAGTCTCTCGACACGACTCGCGAGAGCATGCATAGCATTTGCACGGCGTTTTATTTTTTTCGCGACACACCAAGTCGGCACTTATAGCGACACACGATAATGGGCGGACATTTTTTTGGGCGAGCTTTGAGCTTCGAAATTCGGTATTATTAGACGGGGACAGACACAGCTCCGGCATACAGGGGACCAGCAATGGTCGAGTCGACGAGCACGGCGTTTTTTCTCTCGTTTCTTTCCTCTTTTTTTCTTTTCTTGTTTTTCTCCATATAAGAACACATACCCCCGCAGTTCTTTGGTCGTTTACATAGGTCACCGACACACACTTAGATTAGCTGGCTCACGCGATATGATATCCCACGTTTACTACAAGTTGCTACGATCCCCCCGTGTGCACTGCCAAACGCAGACAATGCGCGTGCCGTGCAGAGATGGAGGTGGCAGTGCAGCGTGCAGATGGCTGGCAGATGGAGTGCGGTCGTGGAGTCGGTGCTTTCCCCAGACTGCGGGCGTCGCGGGCATGCAGCGCGTCTGCTTGGCGGCTGGAGGGCGGCTGGAGCGTGGAGCGTCGAGGGTGGGTGCCCGTGGGCCGAGGCATGGCAGTCAGCAGGCACGGCAGGCCGCAGGCGGAGCGCCATCGGCGGCGGCGGGCAGCGCTGATAAGTGATAAGGCGCGCGGTCGGCCGCCTGGGCCTAGCAGCCGGGGCCCCCCCAGACTTGTGCTTTTCGCGGCCATGGGCAGCCGGCGTCCAGGCGTCCTCGACGACACGCGCGCGCGCCCGTCGTCGTACTATGCGCCCTGATGAGCGGCCTCAAGCGCTCTCTGGACTCTCTGGACGAGGCCCATGACGGCGACCTGCCCTCGCCCTCGGACTCGGCCGCCTCGCAGAAGCCCGCCAGCCCCGCGCCGCCGCCGCCGCCGCCGCCGCCCGCCCGCACCGCCAGCACCGCGAGTGCCCCCAGCGGGCCCAGTGCCCCCAGCGCGCCCGCCAGCAGCACCGCCAGCAGCACCGCCAGCAGCACCGCCAGCACATCCGCCGCCTCGTCGTTCCGCAACGTCAGCGCCTGCAACCGCTGCCGCCTGCGCAAGAACCGCTGCGACCAGCGCCTGCCGTCGTGCGCGTCGTGCGACAAGGCCGCCGTCAAGTGCGTCGGCTACGACCCCATCACCAAGCGCGAGATCCCGCGCAGCTACGTCTGGTACCTCGAGACCCGCGTCGCCTACCTCGAGGCCCTGCTGGCCGACCACCGCCTGCCCTTCCAGCCCGCCGACGACTTCAACCCGGCCTTTGTCGCCCGCCCGGGCCCCGCGCAGCCCGCCAGCAACGGCACGGGCAATGGCAGTGGTACGGGCAGTGGCAGCGCCCGCGGGACCAGCACCAGCAATGCCTCTGGCATTGGCTCTGGCAACGGCTCTGGCAACGGCTCTGGCAACGGCCCCGTCCCCGTCTCCGCCCCCGCCCCCGCCTCCGCCCCCGACGCCCCGCCCTCGCGCGACGACGCCGACCGCTACGACCGCGAGAAGCTGACCAAGCTGGTCTCCAACATCGGCATGGTCTCGGTCCAGGGCGCCAGCGACCCGCGCTACCTGGGCTCGACCTCGGGCATCTCGTTTGCCCGCGTCGTCTTCGCCGCCGTCAAGAGCTCCGTCTCGGGCTCGTCCTCGGAGCGCGGCAGCAACCGCGGCAGCAAGCCCCCCGCCCACGTCGTCGACGGCGGCACCTCGATGCGCGACTCGTTCTTCGGCCTGCAGACCAAGCCCACCTTCCGCCAGGCCCCCTTCCCGGACCGCGAGCTGGGCTCCCGCCTCGTCGAGCTGTACTTTGAGCACGCCAACCCCCAGATCCCCATCCTGCACCGCGGCGAGTTCATGGACATGTTCGACCGCGTCTACGCAAACGGCGAGCGCCACCGCACCTCGCGCGAGTCGTACATGCTCAACATTGTCTTCGCCATCGGCGCCGGCATCATCCTGGGCAGCTCCGACGCAGACGACTCGCCCGCCTCCCCCGGCGACGCCTCGCCCAACAAGTCCCGCCCCTCGCCGCCGCACCACAAGAGGCGCAGACTCGCCGGCCACCAGCACCAGCCCGAGGAGTACCACGCCTCCGCCATTGTGCACCTCGAGAACTTTCTCGGCTCGTCGCCTGCTGCCGACCGCCCGGACGGCTTTGGCGGCGGCCTCGAAGAGCTGCAGGCCGTCTTGCTGCTCGCCGGCTTTGCCCTGCTGAGGCCCGTCGCTCCCGGCCTGTGGTACATTGTAGGAGTCGCTGTTCGCCTCGGCGTCGATCTGGGCTTACATTACGAGGATGGCGTGGGCATCGACGGCCAAGGCTCCGAGGACCACAGTGCTGGACCACCAGACCACCTCAAAACGGAAGCGTCTGCGAGTGACAATGGCTCCACAGCCGCTGCGGGCAGTTCCACCGCCAGGATTGATGCGAAAGAGAGGGGCCGCAGACAGTGGGTCAGAGATCTGCGCAGGCGCTTGTGGTGGTGTGTCTATTCCGTGGACAGGCTCGTCAGTACCTGCGTGGGCCGGCCATTCGGTATCACAGACCAGATCGTCACGACCGAGTTCCCCTCCCTGCTGGACGATCGATTCATCACAAAAGAGGGCTTCCTCGACCCCCCGCCACATCTAGAGCGGCCGACGTACAAGGTCGTTGCGTATCATTACTTCCGCCTGCGACTGCTGCAGTCCGAGATCTTGCAGGTCTTGCAGCACCGCCAGGCCCAACAAGCAAGGGCGAGCGGTACAAACCAGCGCAACGGCTTCATGCACACCAAGCTGCCCTCGCCTTTCCTCGTCAAATTCGAGTCGTTCCGTGCCTGGCGCGCCGACATTGACAGACGCCTGCAGGAGTGGAAGGACTCGGCTCCCACCCAGATGGACGCCGGCGTGCAGTTTTCGCCGCTCTTCCTCGAACTAAACTACTGGCAGGCCGTCATCATGTTGTACAGGCAGAGTCTAGTCGTGCCCACCGGCCTCCAGGGCGTGCTTGGCACCACTGGCTCTGACGTTGGGAGCCCGTCTGTGGTGGGAGTGGACGACAGGGAGGACGAGGATCTCGTGTTCCTCAAGGTGGCCGAGGCTGGACAGAAAGTGCTGAAGCTCTACCGACAGCTGCACCGGGTGCATCTTGTCAACTACACCTTCCTGGCAACCCACCATCTCTTCATGGCTGGTAAGCGTGCAGCTCCCACGGTCCATGACATGGCTGACTCTGACTCAGGGATCTCGTTCCTGTACGCCGTGTGGCACAGCGTCCATGTTCGCAGCTTGCTAGTGAGTCTGGCCCATCTCTGCTTGTGCCACACTTGCCGCAGAGACTTCTCTCTGTAACAACACTAACCATCCCTTCAGTCTCTTGATGACGTGGACTTTACCGTGCTAGCCGCTACCTCGGTACTGGGTGACCTGATCGACAAATGCCCGCCCGCGGAGGCATGCCGCGACGCCTTCGACCGCATGAGCAAGGCCACCATCCAGATGTGCATGTCGACGACTGGCTTTGGCCCACAGGCCCTCCGCGCCCTGCCGCAGTCACAGCAGCACTACCCACAGACCCCCAACACCACATATGCGTCTGCGTCGGACACCGACAGACCGTCCGACGCCGACATGCAAGGCTACGCGCGCAACACGGGCTACTTCAGCCAACACCCACACCAGCGGACCCGCAAACCCGTGCCAAGATTCGACATGAACCTCAAGGACCTCTTCTCCGACGACGAAACGGACAAGCGCTCCTTCAGCCGCGTCTCCAACCACGTCGCCACCATGCGGCCGCCGCCCGCCCCGCTCAAACCCGAGCCCGGCATGCACTTCACCGCCGACCTGAAGATGTCGCCCCAGCTGCGCACGCAGGGCTACAACAGCAGCGTGTTTGCCCAGCAAAACCAACACCACCAACACCAACAACAACAACAACAACAACAACAACAACAACAACAACAACAACAACAACAACAACAACAACAACAACAACAGCAGCCCCCTTTCTCCGCCACAACCCCTCCCATCTCCCACTCCCCGCCCCAACCCCTCCCCTCCCCCTACCAGCACCACCCCCAGCTCTCCCCCGCGCTCCCCTACTCCGCCTACGCCCAAGCTCAGAGCATGTCCTCGGCGTACCCAGACCTGGGCTTCCACAACGACCTCGACTTCCTAGACAGTTTCCCCGCGCACGGGACTGGCGGTGGTAATGGTGGTGGTGGTGGTGCCGGGGGCGGCGTGGCCGAGGGCGCCGCCACGCAGGATGTCGGGATTGGGTTTGGCATGGGCTTTGGCGATGGGACGCACGATTGGAGTGATGGGAATGGGCTGGATTTGTTCGATGGGTTTTTCTTTGGGCCGGGGGGGACGGGCATGTAGATGGTAGGCACAGTCTCGTGTGATGAGTGAGCGAAGTGAAGCGCATTGAATAGAATTGAATTGAATCAAACCAACTCAAATTTGGTAGCCATACCCATGATAGATAGTGTGAGATATTCCCTCCATCCCTGAACACTGTCCAAGTGTGTTCGTCCCTGACAGAACTCCCAAATGTCAAGCTCAAACTCACAAACCGCGTCTCACCACCCTACCGCCATCTCCACCCTTGTCACCCGTCACTTTACTCCAAATCCCCCTCCATCTTCGTCCGCGGCTGCTTGCACCTCGCCAACTCCTTACAGATATCCCTCAGACCCTCCCTCACATCGGGCAGCTTCGCCAGCAGCTGCGCACGAAACGCCGTTGCTTCTGGGCTGTCGTCCTCCTTGGTCGTCTGTTGTTGCGCGAATTTGGATCTTACTACGCCAATGTTATTAGTGATCTCGTTACGCGTGCTGTCTGCGCAACATACCGGATCTCCTTCTTGATGTCTGCGTTAAGTCTTATGCAGATTGTGTCAATCTGGCTTCGACGTTCCTTGAGGTTCGCTCTGAATGCGACAATGGCACCAGAGATTGCGGCAGCGGGGTCGACTGGAGCCTGTGAGCTTGACTGCGGTTGTGAACAAATTGAAACACGTACTTTTGAGGGTCTCATCGAGCGTAGTGACTGCATCACACATGGCCTGCGAGAGACCCACGGAAAAGTAATCGCAGACATTGCCATGGATATGCTCGAAGATGGGGTCCAGACATTCTTGGACAGACACCAACAGCGCTCGATTCCATTCTTGAGGTTTTGCTGTCTTCGTTGCCCAATTGCCTGTCTCGTCTCAGTCTTGTTCAAACTAGTTTCTGACGTCACTGACCATCGTGCTTCAGAACCGCTGTGTAGCCTGCGGGTTTGAGCTGTGGTATCAGTTAGATCACCTCTTACTACAATGAAAAACTTGCCTTTGCCCACTCGTCACACTTGCGTCTTGCTCGATTGATCAAGACTAACTCTTCGTTGGCTTGAGGGATCATCAGAGTATTCAAAGAGCACGATAACGGAGCATACATACCGATGTTCCTATAGACCTCGTCGAATTTCCGATCGGAAAACTCACTCGCGTGTTCTTGGACGATCTCAGGTATTTTCTGTCGCAGTCAGTTGACTCAATGTAGCTTCCACACAGAACCTACCGCACGGGTTTTGTAAAAGGTACGTTCGAGATCTTTCTTGCGCTTGATCTTGGAGATGCTGCACGACATCACAATCGTGTTCAAGAACGCCTCCAGTTGAGACTGGCAGCAATGCTCGAGAGTCGCAAATCGTCCTAAAGAGGGCTTGGAGAAGATATGGTTCCGCAGCGCCGGTATCTCTGTCTCTTCAAGAGTCAGGTCTGGCGGACTTTTCTTGCAGAACCCGCCACTCAAGTGCTGCATGTAGATTGGGTTTGAGACACAGAATACAGCCAGAGGCGTACGATCCTTCGTATCCTGTCGGTACTGGTCGGTTATACCCTGCTTGACATGTCGATTGCGAGCGGCTATGCGAACCCCAAGGCGTTGGCGTACGAGGTCATTCTTTTCCCGCTCCGTATGTTCTCGTTTCGCCATCAGCTTGTACTTCTCGCTTTGGTCTTTCCGGATCGCGGGAGAGTTCAACTTGACTCCAATCTGCTGAAGGTGCTTTTTGACATCGACATCCCTTTGGCCGATCTCATTCATAGCCTTCTCTTCCGCCGGAGTCGACTGGAACGACTGTTTGTTGGTGACATTCAGATCGTCCGATCTTGTACAGACCACGATGGTGTTACCAGATCTCCGTCTTCGATACGAATCGTTGATTGCGTTATGCAAAGCGGCATGGTCGATGGCGCGGTCGATCTTGTTAACGACAATGGTCATGTCGCACTGCTGCAGATACTTCCTAGCTGCCTCGACACGAGCACGGTTCTTGTCGCTGGTGCCCGGGAGATCAGCAATGATGGTCCCTTGGTCCAGAATGCGGGAGTAAAGGGACACTCGGACTTTCTTGACCAGCGGCCACGGGCAGCAGATGATATTGGTGCCCTCGAAACTGGGGAAGTCGACCTTCATCGTGAACGGCTGGATGCTCTCGCTTATTCCAGAGGCCGTAACCGCAGTCAACTTTGCTACATCATCGCAACCCCCGTCCGGCATGAACTCATCCAATATCTCCTCGGTCCAAATCATAAGCTTCTTGATAAGCAGAGGATCCTCGGCCGTCTCGTATCGTCCTAGAAACTCTTCGGCATGCTCTTGGTCCTGAAATTCTTGGTGACCCATGAACAAAGACCTAAGCAGATCGGTACTTGTTCCAGAGGATAGTCGACTTTCGTTCAACTCCTCGTCGTCATCACCATCCTTGTCCAGCGCCAAATAGGCGAAGTAATTCTTGATTTGAGATTTGACGATGTCGCGACACGCTTCGCGTGAATGGAACTCGACCGCGGCTTCGAAGAGAGTCTTCTGACTGCCTGCCGCCTGTGCATACTCAACTACCACATAGGTGCAGCTATTCCCATCGGAAGCCTACTATGTTAGTGACAAGCAGAAAGAAACAGCAATCTCGAACTTACATGGATAGCCAAGTTCTCATATCCAAGCACAGAATTCAGCAAAGAGGACTTGCCCTGGCCAGCGTCGCCAACAAGAGCGATGCGAAGGATGTGCTTCTCGTGAGGCGGGTGCCGGAGCCCCTTGGACTCTTGGAGTAGATACTCGGTCTCTTCGTCCTTGAATTCACTATTCTCCAGGAAAGTCTCAAACTGCGAAACGAGCATGGTGGACATCACTTCCACTTGTTTGACAGCAGGATGATACATCGGGAGGTCCGGGAGTGGCTCAGAGTCGGGATCATGCGGTCCAACCACGTCATTGCCATCATCCTCAAGGTCATCTTTCTTGTCATCAGGACTTTCTTCAGCTACGGTATGTTAGCATGATTCACGACGTATGCCAATAGCTCACGTACCTTTCCGTTTCTGGGGCGCCACTGGCTGATTGACTCCAGATCCATCGTCTACCGGGGGAGAGACTGGCGGTATTCGGGTTCTGTGCGGAGCTGGTTCACTGGTCCTGATTGTGACAGCGTTGTTATGCTGCACTTGATGCTGTTCCGGCTCAAAGAGAGGGCTACCCCCACGGATCGCTTGAGGTTCGGGACATCCACGCATCTTGGAGGCCTCGTGCCGTGCTTGGCGTGCTTTGAGGTTGGCTTTGTGCGCCTCAAGGACCTTCTTCATGAGAACTGAATCCTGCGAGGTCGGTGTGGCTTAGGAAGCAGAGAGGTAGAAAAGTGATTGAAGGGTCGTGTGTCTGCACACGTACGGCTGGTATGTGTTGGATCGTAGTATGGTTGATAGCAGGAAAGTATGCGATGTAAGCGGATAAGGTGTGGTGGTGAAAGAGAAGTCGAACAGGGCGCAAATGATTCAAAGGCTGGGAGAAAGCCCTTGTCGAGCGTAGAGGCATCGAAGGTGAGAGCGCTGAGTCTTTAAGTCAGGTGAGAACAAAATGATAGAACCGTTTACCCAGAGGATCGTAGTCTCTTCGATCGTCTGTCTAGGACTGCTAACGGGAGTGCCGATGCTGCTCCGCAATACGTAACGCACGTACAAGAAGCTTGTCGAGGCGGGTTGGTGACTGTGGAGCGGTGCCTGTCATGGCCGAGGTGAATTGATGCTGGACGGAGAAAATGGAGGCAAGAACTCACGAACGACCTTCACGGAAGGCAGCTGTGACCAGCTATACCAGAGCCCACAAACCAAGAAGCCCCTCGATGATGAAATGGTATATTTGTACAGCCACGCATCGCGTACGATGAGGCGTCTAACCAAACGCCCATGAATGCTTCTATATGCCTTATTTTATTTACGAACACCAGCTCTTACTTCAACAACGCTCACGAATCCAGCGTGAGCGCCTCAACCCCCTCCATCTGCAGCCTCTTCATCAGCCCGCGAATCACATCGCAAGTCGCCTCTCTGCGCTCGTCTTTGCCCTCCATCCACATGCGCATCTTTCCGAGCATATTTGTGCCGTCGCCGCGCTTGCCGCCCTCTTTGATGTTGGTGAAAAACAGGCGCCTCTTCCTGCTATCGAGCTTCTCCCACGTTGGCAAATCTTTACCCTTCTCGATGTTGGGATTGAGGTGCTTGACAAAGCTAATGAAATAGTCGGAAATTTCATTGTGGCGGCGCACCATGACCTGACCAACGGTGCCGGCGTGCTTGGTGCCGTAGCCGTTCTCGATGTCGACACCCCACATTACGTCCCATTGGTATTGGTATGTTGGGACGTTCTCGGGGTTGTATGTACCCATGGCGTTCGAGGCGAGGTAGGTTGGGCAGATGTAGCGGATGTCGCCCTGTGCTTTGGCTACGGCGTCCCAGTAGCGTCCACTGTCAGGCCAGTGGCGGTCGTTCGGGTAGGTCTCGACCAGGAGATCAAGGTCGTCTTCGGTGAGGAGCGGGTAGTGGTCTTTGAGGTAGGTTTTAAACTCGTCGACTGTGTCGGTGGTCTTCTTGACTTGATCCGAGCCCTCGTTCGTGGTAAAGCCCATGATTGTAGGCACCTTGGCATACCGGTTGTGGATGATGGCTGCTGGGGCTGGCTCAGTCAACAGGCCGCCTGCAGGCTCTGTAGTTGGCGCCCACATCCAGCGTGGTGGTGTGTCGTGGCCGGGGAAGGTCATGGGGTAATTTTGGTAGTAGAGATCCCCAGGAGAGGCGTCCCGGACGCAGGCAATGTCGGTGCAATTCAGACCCTCAGCGACCTCATCGTAGAACTTCTCGGCTTGCGTCGGTGTGAAGAAGGTCGGGCTTGCGGGGCTCTGGGCGATCGCGCCGTGGAAAAGAGGCCTTCTGCCTGTGCCTGGAATAGAAGCGTGATGGTCTCCTTCATTTGCGGTGATCTGAAGTAGGACGGAAGCACCTCCAGCGCTCGTACCCATCAGGACCACATGGTCTGGGTTGCCGCCAAAGTAGCGAATGTACTTCTGCACCCACTCGAGCGCAGCCCGCTGGTCCCTGAGCGCGTTGTTGTAGTCTCCGTCTTCAGCGATCTCCTTGCCTGAGAGAAAACCGTAAATGCCGTTGCGGTAGTACATGGTGACCACAATGATGCCCTTGTCCAGCTTGCCGTTCACGCCCTTCTCCTTTCTGGCCTTCTCCACCATCTCTCCGCCATTGCTTCTGCCAGGCAGGTGGAATCCACCACCGGGGATATTGACCAGAACCGGCAGGTCGTCGCCAGCCTCAGCGTCGAAAGGCGTGAATACGTTCAGACTCAAGCAGTCCTCCGTCTTGTCTGCTACGATCCCTAGGACATCCTCGCCAGCAATATCTTTCCGGTTTCTCTGGCTGGGATCAATCTTCTGAATGCGCGGGCACATGCCCAAGTCTCCCTTCCAGACGAGCGGCTTCGCCTTGCGCCCGATTCCATATGTCCTGTTCACCGGCTGCGGGCCGCGAAACCTGTTCTTGCCGCCAGCCGATGCAGCATACGGGATGTTCCAGTACGATCGCACCTTGTCCGTAACATTTGGCTGGATGGCGAGGTAATCAAGCTCAACGATATTGGGGTCTAGTGGGTTCTTCGGCGGTATGGCGAAGACAGGTGTGGGTTTCGAGGACAGCGGTGGTAGCCAGTCAGAGGTCGGTCGCAGGTCTGGTGAGTAGAGGAAAGCGAAGGTGAATGTAAGGACAACAAGAGCACCAAGACCCAAGATTACTCGGCGGTCGAATATGAGGCTCGAGTTAAGTGGGCGGGCCATCATGGCTATAGACCTGCGATGCGATATCGCAGGATTCGTCGAGAAGGAAATGGAAAGACAGAAGGAGTGTGGGTGCTATTGCAAGAGGCGCAGAGGGCCAAGGACGATCGTGATCTATGTTGCACTCTTCATTGGCGCCTTGCAGCAGCAAGAACGTCCCCAACGGCTGGTCGTTTGTATCTCAAGTTTCTTGGACACAGGCCGTGGGCAGTACCAAAGCGGTAAAGGGGCGCGGGACTCGGCATTTTGACCGCTTGGCAATGACGCGTCGCATGATTGAAGGTGGACCGCGGAGAGCAGATCGTAACAGATTGTGGGGAGGATGTTTGGGGTTGATGTTTCGCTTCTGGAAGCTCAACGTGTCTGAACACCGCGCGGCAGTGAGTGCTAGTCCTCGTAAGCCAAGATACGAAGGCGGATGCCCGCCCGGAGGATTCGCTGCGGCTGATCCCGCCACTACCATTGGACAGCGGCACGCGACAGCACCTCTGTCCCACAACATGACCTTCTGCGTGAGCTTTCTCACACTTCGAAGTTGCATCAAGTTTGAAATAAGAGATGGAGGTTACGCGCGCTGCAGACAATGATTTCAGAGTTGTAGATGTACCAGTCTATTCTAGTGCTGCCAAGCAAAGCGTAGGACTTTCTCAGGCACGTGACCTGGGAGCTAGATGCTCTTCAGACCGACACCAAATCAAATCGTGGCTTGAACGTTGGCCCTTGAGTTTTGCAGTATTGTTTTGACAAACGTTAAGTACCATGAGAATGGTTGCTATGCTGTGAAATGCTGTCTAACCATAATGCTACGCCGGTCTCCGTGACCCTGGGATATAATATAAAGCATGGATCATCGGATCGAACGCCTGACAAAGGAAATGAGTAACATGTACAGTGAAAAGTGTAGCATCATGCATTCCATCTCTTTCCGTGCTTGCTCGCAGAGGGTGGTGGGCCTCTGCTCCTTGTTCCAGGAGCATCCAACTCTTGCTTCCTCGCCTGCGCCTCTGCTGCAAGCCTGTCCGCTTCTTCAGTGGCCCTGAAATGCTCCAGGTCCGCCTTCTGCTTCTCCTCGAGAGCTGATTTCTGCCTCTCAGCCTCTTCGAGCTTCTCCTTGTTCAGTCTCTCCCTCTCCTCACGCTCGTGCTCTTTCCTCGCATTCTCGGCCGCAAGCTGCACCCTCTCTTTCTCCTTCTCCAATTCCTTGAGCTTCTTCTCTTCCAGTTCCTTTTTGTATCCCTCCTCATCCCTGATCCTCTGCCCTTCATTGTCCAAGTCTAACTCGTGCATCCACACACCCTTCTCATCGTCGAAGACCTGTTTCAGATGCGCTAGTGTGCCGCACACGCCATCTACTTCACCCCATGGCAGCCAGGTTTGTTTGGCTGTCCAGATGCCGCCGCGTCCACCGCGCTGATCCCAGAACCGGTCGCCACCAACAACATAGTTGTGATATCCGTTCGGACTTTGTGGATTGCGGAAATACTGGCGAAGGAGAGCGCGTTTGTGTGGGGCAAACCACAAATCGTTAAAAGAGACCTGTGCACTTGAGATGCCGGAAGACTTGGAAAGCAGTAATGCGGGAATTGCCCCGGTGTACGTGTTTTGAACAAGTGACATGTCGGACCAAGGCGTATGGCGGTCCGGAAGTCGATCGAGGTCGAAGTCGAAGTCAAGTTTGTCGATGTAGGCAGGTTTGTTGGTCTCGGGAGTGGGGTTATGCAGATACATATCGGTCCAGAAGGGAAGCTTACTGTACAGAAGTGTGGGTGGGAGGGATAGCTGAGGCGTAATGGTCCCTGGATGGCGTACTCCGGCCAAGTCAGTTGAGTTGTCGTGCTTGAGCGGTTTCATCTCGTCCATGCGTGTGTGCAGTAGCGGTTGGAAGAGTGTATGCGTGTAATCAAGACCAATTGAATACTCGTGCTGCTTCTCCACGTGGATTGTAGCGTTGGCTGCGTCCAGGCGTCGCTCGGCCTCCACGTGATCCTCCGCTGTCTTTCCTACCCATCCTCGGAGTTTTGAGGCTACAGATTTGCCCTCTACCAAAGCAGCGTCTCTTCCCAACTGTTGTTCGCCAAATAAATCTGCCAGTACCGACTGCATGGTCTGCCTCTCGCTGATATCTTCCTCGAATTTCTTCAATGCTGCATCGAAGAGAGCTTTCAGATCCTTCGCAGGTCCCATAACAGCTCTCGAGTTGAGGTATCTTGCAGGCAGGTCATCCTCGCTGGCGATTTGTGCGTCTGCACTGTAGATATTGCGTGGCAGTAGCGATTCCGGAGCAGAGCTGCAGGCTGCAATACCTCCATCGCACACCTTCTCGGCACCGAAAACGATAGTTTGATTGAATCTTTGGCGCCTGTTCTCGTTCGAGCCATACTTCTTGAGCAATCGTGCGTTGGCATAATCCACGACCGCCTCGTACTGCTTGATGATAACGTCGCTTGGCAGCTGGAACCAAGTATCCTGGCCATCCACCAATAACAAAAGGTCCTCATCGTGCACTAGTCTCTCGTTGTGAAGGTATTCGCGTATCCCGTGGAGTATCTCTCGCTCTCTCCGTCCTGGCGACGCAAAGGTTTGACCGATGGTGACAACGGTGGGTGGGGGAAAGTTCAACAGCATCGCTGAGAGCGTCGACTTGCAGAAAGCATCTGAGTCTTTCTCCGAGCTCATCAGCAGGTGGAAGTTCGGTGTCGTCTTCTCAAGTTTCGGTGGCAGGTGGTCGATCTCGCCGTTCTCGAGCTGCAGCGTCGTGTTGGAAGGAGCCTTGAACGGCGTCTTCGAGAGCTTGGGTAGCTTGGGGAGGTATGGCCGCCACTGGTGCTCGGAGAAAGCGTGATACCGTTCCGTGATGGCTTCAGAATGTCGCACGCCGGTCAAGCCCAGTATGAAGGTGAGGATCATGGTAGAAAGGAGCAACGTCCGCCCTCGCCGCGAACAGAGCCATTGCACTGCAGCTCCCCCGATTTGGGTTGGTGATTGTCGAGGAGACATAGGCATGGCTAGCATCCCATCGCTCGCCATAATGGCCGGTGTCGTGAAGCCTCACGAGACTGGACGTCGAGGATGTAATTCTTCCGCGGGGAGGATTCGATGGCGAAGGAGGAAGACCCCCGAAACGTGCATCCCCAACACTACCAACCAACGTCCAACCGCCAGCCTTGTGCGTCGCAACCGTCCTTGGGTACTCCCCCTCAATGATGCCGTTGTTCCACCGTTTCTGACGCGTCTTCTCCACAGGTTGCGGTCCCTGCAATCTCGGGGAACAAGGCTATGCTTCGCGAAGACTGTGCGACAGTCACAAAGAGCAACATGTCGAGCGAAGAGTAAGGCGGCGCAGCCATAATTCTAATTTCTTGGGCACTTCCCGGTGCGCATAAAGAGGCGTTGAGTACAGCCAGCCAGTGGAGGGCTAGCAGCAACCCCAGCAGCGCGCTAGTCTGTATATAGAACGCGCCTGCTGCTTCCAGACGGTTTGTGCGATCTGCAAATAGATCGCGAGCGATGCGCCCGCAAGTGTTACCGACTCTTCTCGTAGCGGCGCGGGGCACTTCTTCCGGAGCGGGAGTGGTTCTGTTTGACAGCTGTCTCGCTTCACTCCCTTGCGTACCTTGAAGGCATCTAGCATACGTTCAACGTGCTTCGTGCTCGTGCGCATCAAAGATCCATTGCGGGTGCGCTAACCTTCGCGGCGATCACGACCCACAATTGGCAGCTGCGGCTGAACTCAACGCAACGCATCGAAAAGGGGACTGCCACGCTACTGCAGGAACATCACTCGAATGCAAAGCTCGCGGTTCTGGATGTAAAAAACCATGTCCAAGCCCTGTCAAGGCGATTACACTCCAGCAAGACAGCTTTGAGACGCCTCAGAAGACCCAATGATGAAGACTAAGCACGACAACGCCCCAAAAGTAGTACACGTATGCATGGACCTGCTCAATACAGACCAGTGGATGAGCCATGTCTGAGCTACACGAAGTAGGCATGATGACTACCCGCCTTACCCTCGACGCCGCCTGGTCTCCAATTATCTGTAATACCATATTCCTCTCATTTCCCTTAACCAGATCCTAAAGCTGTCGCCGGCTCAACCGTCAAGTACATCCTCAACCGATCTCTGTTCAGAACGACAGCTAGCTTCTGCTGCAACCCATCTTACGCATTCGTGGTCCCCTCACCTGCACCAGGTAAGCCAGGCTTTCACGAACGGGCCTCGGCAACCATGAACTGGAAATCAAGGGAGATGCACAAGAACCGCAAGGAGAAATCACAACTTCCCGTCGAGTTATACCGGACCGGTCAATGAGCCCTGACGACTCACACGCCTGCTTTGAGGACGCGCACCACGTAGACACCACTAACAGGTAAAGTGTACGTGCACGCAGTAGATATTTGCGAAGCCAACACACCATGAGTAGACAGTGCATGTGGCGGTCGTGTAGGTGTCCGCAGAATGTTGCTTGTTTCACCGTCCCTGGAGCGTTTGACAGCTTGGTCGAGCTCCAACTTTGTCCACAGGTGTCGCTGAACACCAGGTGGGATGGTGGAACCCCGTTGTGTTTCTTCTAGCTTTTAGGCGGTCTCGCTCGGAACCTTCTCTGTTGTGGCGATCAGGCGTTGCGAGAAGGCTAGTCTGAGACTACTTCGATGTGCTTTTCAAGCGCGTCGTTGTCGGATGTCTCGCAGAAAGAGATACCTAGTATGGGAGTAAGTCGCTGCAACGCGAATTGAAGTGGCCTATCGTACGTGGTGCTATAGGCTTTTGACCAGGCAGTTGCTTAACATCTTGAAGTTGGAGTGAGGACGCGTTGTGGCGTCTCGCAGAAAGAGACACCTAGTCTGGGAGTCAGTGGCTGGGGCGCAAGTTGATGTAGCGTACTTACCGGTGTAAGTAGTGCCATAGTCAAGGCCTACGATCAGGCAATTGCTGAGCATCTTGCAGTTGAAGTGGGGACGCGTTGCGATAGGGACAGTAGCAAAGGAATGATACTGCGCAGGTGAAAGAAGCGGTAAAAGCCACGGAAATGCAGAAAGGTTAATCGGCTTCGGCGCCGTGCTTTTTGCTCGGAAACTTCCTTCGGTGGTGCGTGCAAAGAAGTCGTACCTGTGCTATGCGTTGTGGTGTTTGGTGTCGTTGCGGCTGCACGACCGGTACTATAACCTCCGCGGGCCATCACGAACTACCGCCGGTAGTGATGGCTGCGGTTGTAGTCAAAGTACTGGGAGGAGAATGATCCACATGCATTCAATGCGTAGGAAATATCACTGATCTGCACACTCTGTCTGTATGCTCCTAGTGTTGGCAAGGCCATGATTGTACACGGCGTCGAGACAGCGACCACCAGCACTCTGCTCCTACCGCCTATGCTCAGTAGCGCTGACCAGATTTGGAGGCGATTGCGTCGATTGGAAGGCTATTGGCAGCCCCGGACGTCACCGTAGGTGTCCTTACCTCAGCGCGGCGGGGACGTTCACTGGAGAGGAAAGTGCAATGGGTACGCTCAACGCTCATTGGTTATGTAAGCGAATGGGCGTCCTATCTTGATTGCTGTCTAGTAAGCCTCAGTCCTTCAGTTCACGCAGCATGGACTCACATGGTGATGACTCGCCAAAACTCCCCTTTTCCCGCTCACCGCGGACCAGAACGACGCCAGCTTCCCAGTCCATACACCCCAAATACTATAAAGAACAATCAAAGCTCGACCAGAGTAAATCACCAAATGGCCAGGAGAACCAGGGCCCAGTTCAGAAACCGCAGTCGATTCAAGCCGAAAGCCTCCCAAATCCCCAGTTCTCACACCCTCAGTATCTGACGAACCAGTCGAAACCTGACCCACGTCAATGTTTAAGTGGCCCGAAGAACGAAGGTCCAGTCCAGGAGCAGCAGTTGAGCTACACCTCAAGATACTCGATTGCTCCAATCCAGCGGTCAGAGCAGTTCCCAAAGTACGGCAGACTAAACCCGCAGCCCAGCCAAACATCGAAGCAGCATGGTTCTCGGGCCAAGAGAGTATCGAATCTAGTCCCTCCAGACAGCGAAGCATCAATGGTGCATGCCCCCCAGCGCAAAATAGTGTTGAGTGCCGCCCATCTGGTCAATACACCCATGCTCCAGTCGACCCAAGTAACCACGCGCCAGGAGTGGGACCTAGCGAACTGTCTTCAAATGCTCAGAGTCTAGTCGGGGAGAACCTATTGAACGGAAGGAAGGGCAAATCCTCGCAGGATATCCATGTAGACTTCATGGTGAACCTCGAAAGGCCCAAGACTTTTGATGATTTTGTGAAACTGTATCCAAGTGGCAAGGCAAACCTGCAAGGCGAGATCGACGAAAACGACGAGATCAAAGGCACGCTTGCGCGTCTCAGCGAACCTAGGGTTTCTCCAACGTCATACAAGCTGTCCAGTTCTTTCCCTCGAGCACCTTCGCCTCCATCAGAAGACACAGAATTTGACTTTGGAGCAATGATCAGCCAAATCGAGAACTTCCAACTGCAAGGGCTTCGGTGGTGAGTCGCCTACGCTTATCGACAGCGACACGGTCGAGCGGCATATCAAGGCACTAGATGAGGCCAGAGGCCGGTCGCTGAGTCATGCCCAAACACAGACCGATTGTCTGCTGGTTCCGGAGAGGGACCAAGTGGCACAGCCGTTCGGCTCCATCTTTGGTACTCGCCCTGCTTCTGCCCTTGACAAGCAAGCGGCACGCGTGGGGGGAGAGACTGAGCGCCCGTTTTCTTTTGATAGACCTATATACAAGAGACAAAGGATAGATCGAAATGACTACGAGACCACTTTGATCTATGGCAGACCGTATGATGGCCCCAGAACGACCGGATATGGCATAACCCAGAAATCATTCAACGCCAGTGTGCCGCTCTCTCGATCATCTGCACGCAACGAGAATTCCAGCTATCCGTTGACGGAAACGTACAACCAGTCAGTCTCACGGAATCCCTGGGGTTCGTTTGGTCATTCGTTCCCGCCATCCCGAACAGCACCGTCTCCGGGCGCCTCTACCGTTGATGCTCGTTTCGGCCAAGAACTCAGTCCGGCACCTAATCGCGGCGAATTTCTAGCTGTTCAAAGTGATGACAGTGATGAAGATGAAGTTTATGGGGGCTTCGATCTTTCTCATAAGTATGGAGCCGAGGCAGTTTTCGAAGAACAAGAGCGAATTGATAGCGTCAACAGCGAGACTGGCGACCCCGTGGCAGAAGAACTTGATATATCAACAGCTCAATGATTTTGTGGAACAGCCAGGGTCTGCACAGAAAGCGACAAGCAATACGACGGTACGTCGAAGTAAATCCAGATCGACACCTACCACGCAAAGCACTGCCGCTGTTCGTAAGAAGACCCCAGGCAAGAAACGGAGGGGTCTAACAAAAGTCGATCATACGATTCCCGTCTTGGATAAGTACGTCTTTGTGGTAAAATACGATGGTGAGGGTCACATGAAGCCGATCTCAGAACTCCCCAAGAAGACTGCGCTCCGCCTCGAAGCTTCATTGGAACAGCTTTTCCAGTTAGACATGAAACGAGCTTGGACTATAACACGACCAGCAAACAAGAAGACTTATCTAGACTCACAGGTCTGTGTTGGAGTCCACCTACTATCTCGAGACAAGACAAAACTTGCCCCACTCACAACCTCGTGTACGACATGCTCCGGTTTTCCCGGGGTGCGGCCTTGTGTTCGACTCCAGACAGATCCAGAGGACTACAGAACTATCCTGGTTATCTATCCTCGACCTTCTGATCGTCGATCATCACAGGCGACTTGGACTGAGGCACGCTTTTGGCTTGGGCGTGGAGTCCCGCATTCACCAGCAAAGGCGCCGCCGACTGGCTGCATAGTCGTCGTCACTCAGATTGGCTGCAAAGTTGTCGCCCCAGATTGACTGTAAAGTCGTCGTAGTCTCATTCAGGTTGGCTGCAAAGTCGTCGTAATTCAGATCGGCTGCAAAGTCATCATCCAGATTGCCTGTAGAGGCGTCGTAATACAGAGTGCTTAAGATGGTGTCATACCATCCCTGTTCACAAAGACTTCAATCTTTGCTCTCGTGTTTATCATTAGAAATGTCTCAAGGCCGTTCCCTTCTTCGTTGTACTTATTATCGTATCGAATTCATGTTCTGTCACCTCGTGTCACAGAGCGTAAGGTTGTCAACTGGCTGATAGAGTTCAGTTCGGCGGGGACTATGCCGTTTGTAAATACCATATAATCTCCCTTACTGTGTTCCATGTCACCTTCTACATGTCATCTATCTGTTATTACGAGTGTTTTATGCTTCCTTCAGCAAGTATTATAGAATGGAGTGAAAGAGGCGAGGAAAGTAGTTTTCTCAACCTTTCGTCAACTTATGCCAGACCAGCCGACGTTGGTGCCGCACGCGACTGATTTGAGCCACTAGAGATCGCACACGGGACAAGTGACAATTTTGGCTCACGATGAACCGATTGTAGCGGCCTGGCGATGGCTGTAGCCTGGTCGACGAGCCCGCGTGGGCACCCAGCGGCAAGTCACATGATCGTGCTTGCGTCTTGGCGCACTTTTGATAAACAGAAGCCCGCAGTCACTTCAGCTTCTTTTCCTTACCTTCCATAACCTTCACCTCAGAAGTGTAAGTATCACACACGCATCTTGCTGCAATTGCTAACTGTCGCGCTTCGCAGATGGCTGGTCGCGCCCACTCGCAGAGTGGCACTTCTTTCAAAAGTAAGCATTGCCTCTGCGATGGTCTTCATTCGCTAATGAGGTGTCAGACATTCAAGTCAACCCA